>PVHX01014627.1:0-49676 GCA_004024805.1 Geosciurus inauris | reverse complement strand
TATTGAACTCAGGGGCACTCGACCACTGAGCCCCATCCCCAGCCCTATTTTGTGTTTTATGTAGAGACAGGGTCTCACTGAGTTGCTTAGCACCTCACCATTGCTGAGGCTGGCTTTGAACTCGCAATTCTCCTGTCTCAACCTCCCAAAGTGCTGGGATTACAGGCTTGCGCCACTGGGCCTGACCCAAAATGGCAATCTAATTTCAACGTGAGTTTGTGAAAGGATGGACATTCAAGCCACAGCACATGGTAAATGCCCATCCTGCTGTGCCACTGCCAAGGGCTGTTCTCACTGACGTGTCTGGCATTCTCCTCCCCGCCTGTGCCTTTGCTCTTCTGGTTGGTTCACGCAGACAGTTCTTTTACTCTCATCTTTGCAAATCTCCATTCTATCCATTCCCAAGGGCCAGCAAAACCCCACCAAATGGCATAGCCATCTTTGTTCAAAATTGTTGACCTCATCTTCCTGTTTTTTCTAGAACCTAGATTTCCTAGAAGCTTGATTGATTTTGGATCTTTCCATTTCAGTCATTTGTTCATTTAATTCATTCAAAAACCCTCGGGACTGTACTGAATGAATAAATTGGGAAACAGAATAAATGACATGTGAACTCCCTTTCCTTGTGTCTAGTAGGGAAAGAGATTCCAACCAAGAACGTGTGCACAGCATGCTAAATATCGTAACAGGAGGGTGTCACATGTGCTATGGTGGCGCAAAGGAAGAGACACAATGTGCAAGCAGGGGCATGGTGGAGCCTGAGTATGACTTAGCCAGGTGAAGTTGGGACACATCAGGAGGAAATTCCGATTCTGGCGCAGGGTGGGGAAAATTATCGTGGGAAGAAATGACATCTGAATAGGTAAAGTGAGGGGAACCATGACAGTTGAGCAGGACTGGAGCCATGTCAGGTATTGCTGGGGGAAACGAGCACTCTTGACGTTCTCCATTTCACCCCACGGTGGCTTTCCACACCCATCATAGCTTCTTATGTGCTACCAGACAGCAAATCCTCCAAGGGTGTTTCTGAACCTGAGCCCTGTGTGAACTCGGCATCAAGTGCGGTGCTTGCTACACAGTGGGAGACTCAGGACGATTTATTGAGTAACTGGATGAAGGAGGAGGGTGAGAACAGCAGGACGTCTGTGTAGTGACCAAGCCATTTCCGCTAAATGTCAGTCATCCCTCCACCACTTTCTCTGAGTATCTACGGCACAACTTTGTAAGCAAGTCACCCCTTCAGACTCAGATGGGACACACATTCCTCGCTGCTATCCCACTTTCTCCCATTGGTCACCCCCTGGGTCTCCTGGCTGCTTTATCAGTGGAGTCAGTTCCTGCCAGACTCATTCCAGCGCTGAGAGGAGGGCTCTGTCTGGCCACGGCTTCCTTCCCTTCTAACCTTCCTCTCTGCTGTCCATGGAAGTTGTGACAAGGACTTAATAAAAACATTACGGCTCACATGATACTATTGCT
Source organism: Geosciurus inauris (assembly GCA_004024805.1). NCBI lineage: Eukaryota > Metazoa > Chordata > Mammalia > Rodentia > Sciuridae > Geosciurus > Geosciurus inauris. The sequence goes on along the minus strand of PVHX01014627.1, from coordinate 48,200 downwards.
GTCACTCTTCTTCGTGGTGTTTGTCAAACATTTCTTCATTGTATCAGTTTTGTCTCTGCTGAACTCTGAGCTTCATGGAGACAGGGATTCCTGCCCTCCTCTCCTGGGTTAGCTTCTAGTATAGTGACTGAAATGCATAGTAGCGCTCAAGAACAGTTATAGGGCAAGTGAACGAAGCAAGCTGCTGGAGAACTCACTGTCTATTGCACATTCGTGGGAGCTGCCTATACATTGTCGTCTTTGTTTCTATGGCCACATTTTGTACTCTTTGAAGGTAAGACTTTTATCCTTGTCCCAGGAATGCAGGGCATTTCAGGATTCCTCTGGCTTCAATGCTGAGGAACTATCAATTTTAATTTATAGCCCATGTGGGGTCTCTGAGTTTTTCTCCAAGCAATTCCATGTTCTCCAGGCTCAAATTTGCTACACTGTGGCCCTGTAGACCCTGGGGCTGGAGGAACCTCTAGGGCTACTCCTTCTTTTCTCAGGATGGCTGATGTCAATCCAAACAATCTCTTACTTCCCAGTTGCTGGCCACTGAGGTTTTTCTCTGGCTGGTAAGCTCTTTTCGTTGATTGCCCTCTAATATATAATTAATGATGAATCTCAGCAGTCCCCATTTTCAGAGGTCTTTCTAGGCATAATCTCATCACAGGACTGTGATAGCTCATTGCTGTGGTGTTGGGGGAGGTCTCTCATCCAGCCAGGCTGGTGTTCAGTAATGTATGAGCTTAGGGAACGTGCCTGAATCCAAGTGCTCATTCTTACCCTGTCTCTGTCCCCGTCCCCATGTTTTGAGCCATAAAATATATATTAATTGATTTCAAATGAAGACTAAAGTATTCATTGCCTAGGCAAATTCCCAGTAACCAAAACTTCTCCAAATGCTGATGTTACTTGGGGGTTTACCCAGGGCTGAAGGCTTTCCTGAACTTTCATTGCTAAAATCAGGATAGCCCTGAGGGAACTGGGATGGTTGGTCATCTTAATCTCAGTAGAGATTCAGATTGGGGAACACTGCTACTTCAATGAACACAGCTGCACAAAGTGAGTGGGGCTAGCTTAGTTTATCCTCTGAGTTGAAACTGAAGGTGGTTCTGGAAACTCCTTGAACCTGAAATTTGTGTTAGAAGTGAGGGGGAGTCTTTTAAGTCAGCCCAAACAAAACAAAACCAAACAAATGAAAATAAGCCAACAACACAAAATCCTACTTACTAGTTGGCTGATTCTTGTTGTCCTAAATGCTTTCCTCCTTAGGAAACATTGGAATCGGGAACTGTATCAGAAATGTATACAGTTGGGAAAATGTATCAGAAATGTATATCAGAAATGTATACAGAAATGTATCAGAAACTATCTTAGTTTGGGTTCCCTCAGAAGCACATCCTGAGTTAAAGACTGAAGTGTAAGTTGTTTTTATGAGAAAGGAAGGCAAACACTGGCAGGGGGGAGGGAAGTAAGAGCAGAGGAGGAGAAGGCAACCATAAAGGGCAACTTTGAAGCTGGTTCCCTGCTCTGGGTAACTAGAGCTAATTCTTCAGTCATTTCCTCTAGAGCAGAGTTTCTCCGTCTTGGCACTATCGGCATTTGGGACTGAATAATTCTGTGTCTCATGGGCTGTCCTGAGCAATGTGGGATCTTTAATAGCATACTTGATCTCTATCCAAAGGAGTCAGTCACTTTCCCCTTTCCTCAGTTATGACAACCAAAATAGTCTCCAGGTGCCTCAAAAATTCCCTACTCCCCTCTATTGATAACTGTTGTTCTATAACACAGGTGGGCGGGGGAGCTGAAATAATTGCATGCTAATTTCTATCAGTCATTGGTTAAAGACTGCTGGCAGACATTTTGGAGAAAGCTTTTAGGCAAATACTGGCATTGGAAATTAGCTAGGGTGCACTGAAGTTGAGAGGCTGGAGGGATGTGGATGGGGTCTGATAACACCTGCTTCTGTCTAGCTGCTCCAGACACTCTCCGCAGACCAACTTTCTTTTTTTTCTGTCTAAATGATGGAATATATCTTTCTACCACTTCCAGTCATACTTATAAATTCCATCAGTCTTTAAATTCTAATTCTAAATTCCTAGGACAATCTGATTGGCCCAATTTGAGTTGGATATTTGTTCTGAGCCAATCAACTGTGACCATATATTTCAGGACAAATATGGCTTTCAAAGGGCCCACTGCTGTCTCAGTTCAGCACACATGGGCAACACAAGGAGACTCGATGTCATTGTGAGCAGCAGTCAGGGATTGGCAATTATTTCTGCCAATATTTATCAGATATCTCTTATGTGCAAGGCTTTGTAAAGGGCACATAGATAAATGTCTTGACAGAGTGCTCAGAGAATGTAAGGAGAATACACAATCTGAAGTTGAAATTGATACCTTTGGGGTTAACATGTTAGGAAACATTTTCTCCCCTCTTACCCACACAAGTAATGGTGTCAGGAGACTAAGAAGAAATAATTAGATTTAGTAATTATCTATCCATTTACACTCTGTAGGGTCAAGCAGCCGCATGAAGCTTTTGGTGGGATTGGGCAATTTTCTAGTGAGATTTCAAGAAGAGTTTAGATCTTACAACCAAGTTCTGAGAGAGTGTTTTTCGTAAGTATTGTGGCGGCTGTGGGAATGCACCTGTCTTGTAGATCACTGAACACAGTGGAGTAATTGCCCAAGGGCTCTCCTGGTACATCCATCATCACCTTCATACTCACAACATGATTCCCACAGGCTGCTCCCAGCCAATGACTGAATGTGGCAGGAATACTGAGGCAGAGACCCCCCGAGAGACCTGTGTATCATCTGATGGCCAGCATTGACTCCAGAGCTCCCTGACTGCCTCCACTAGCCTGCCTGGCCATCCTGGAGGCTCCCACCCACCTTATCCTCTCTCCCTCTTTTCTTTATTTAGGTCAGACTTGCCTGACGACCTGGTGGCTCTCTCAAGGTATCCTTCCCATTTCTTCTCTTAAAGGTAATTCTCCTAAAAATGTCTTCACTTATGTAATCCCATATTGGAATCTGCTTTTCAGGGGGCCCAGGCCAACACAGATGACCATATAATTTATACTTCAAACAAAGACACTTTTGGAATGAAATGACAATTATCATGCTAAGAATAACAATAATAAACCAGGCCTGCCCTAGGGAACTCTAAGCAAAATTTTTTGGAGAAATCCTGATAGCTTTGATTGAGGTTCCTAAAGACATAAGAGATGCTGATAACTGGAACTTAGCTTAGTGAGTATAAAAATTGAGAACTCATTTAATTCCAGAAAATGACTAATTTAGTTCAATGAGTGTTTGTAGGGTGACTCTTGTGTGCCAATAAGAGTCTGAGCACAGAAAGAAATAAGGTATAGTGTCTGCCCTCAAGTAACTTGTGTTCTGGTGTGGGAGACCTGCATGAATTGAAAAATTTACAAAAACAATTCTTGTGAGATAAGGAGTTGACAGTGGTGTTAGGGGACAGGCAGATGCAGATGGTGGGAACATGGGGTTAAGGGAGTGATTCTATAAAATGGGCCCATTATATGGACCCCACATATATTTTTTTTTTTTCCCCAAGAAGCAATTTACTTGTAGCCCTGCCTGGCCTCAGTGGATGAGATATGTTGTGTTCTACCTGCAAACTACCTGTTATCTGTGGGAGAAATCAAGGCCTGAAATAATGTTGATAAGAGGAACCCAAGTTACCCTGAAGGGGGAGACTTTTGTGACCCTTTTTAGAGACTAGATCCTGAAACTCCAGGAGCTAAGAATAATTCCTCCTAATCACATAATCTGTAAGAATTTATGGTTCCAATTAGAACTGGTCAGCATAGGCCAAGGTGACATGTCTGAAAATTTTCTGACTTGATCTCAAGAATCGGAGTTTGAAGTTGGGGTGGAGGATCTTTGCACTGCCTCAGTTTCTCAGAAGGCCCCATCTCTGTAACACTGAGACTAATCGGCTGTATGAAGGCAGGAGCCTCCTCTACCTGATGCTTCTTACTACCTTTCTAGAAGGTGGTGCTGCTGTAGAGGAAGCATCCTGGGCCAGCTTTAGAGAGCTTATTTGTACCATGGAGGGACAAGAGGGTCAGGGATACAAACAAGGCCAGTAAGGCTTCTGTTCTAGCTGTAGGATGAAGTGCAATGTCTGCCCAGCACTTTTTCTTCTCCCTTTTGATTAGCAGGAAAGCAGGTTCCCTGCACTCCCTCCCCTGGCACATGATGGAAAAACAGCTATGCAATACACACAGTGACAGACTCATGATGGGTTTTCTAAGGAATACATGACCGATACACGTCCATGTGTACAAAATCAAATCTGCTGAGTGATCATAAGCCCTCCACCACAGCTTGCATTGAACAAATCCTGGCAGAGTAAACCTTTTCAGCCAAGCAAACAGGTGATTGGACTTCTCTGAGCTCTGTTGAAAACACCTCTCCTCTGAAGCAGCTGGTGCTACCAGATTTTCTGGCACAGTTGCTCTTTCTGCAAGCGGGGCTGGGAAAGAACAGAGTGCAATGAAAAAAAAAAAACCACATGAACAGAAAAACACTTGAATAAACAGATGCCTGGTTTACCCCTCTAGGCTTTTCCTTGGCCTTATGAAGCCTGACAAAAATTGAGTTGAAAGTGATGGCCGGGCTAAGATGAGGCCAGCAATATGTCACCCGATCAAGCTGAGACCTCAGGGGATGGAAAAGGCATTTTGCTCTAAGCTCAGCCACAGAGCTGCAGCAGGACAAGAGCCCTGTGGCTCCTCCCTCCTCCTTCTTCCCACATGATTCAATTTCATGCCATTTGCAATTGTGAGACAAAAGAACGTTCCCATTTCCAAGCCAGCATCCTGAAGCACCCTTTGTAAGGAGGCAGATAGCTTCATGCATTCCTCTGTCCATAGGCAGCAGGCAGTGGTGTTCCAGTGCTAGAACCAAATTCTTGGCTTTCAACTTTTAACCCTGATGGGTAGAAAAATCACTTGACTTGGGGAAAAAAAAAATTCCATGCTTTAAGAAAGAATGTTAAAAAAAAAAAGGCATGAGTTTCTTGAAGCCTGTGGTTTATTTTTCTGCACTGTGGGGGAGATCACAGTGTTGGCCTGGGTAACTACAATCAGGTGCTGCCAGCCTTCTCAGTACTTCACACTTGCCTTCGGAGGGGCAGAGGAACAGAGGAAGCCCTGAAGCCCATTTGTGTATTTGCTTAGCTGCTGCTGCTTGCCACCTATGGGGCCATGGACCCACCATCTATCTACCTTCTTTGGCATTGACTTCCACGCACACCAGTCCTGGCTGGGTAGGATCCTGGCCTTGGAGACTGAGTCAGTACTATAACAATTAGGCAACATTTATCATAGAAACACAGTGACTCTAAAGTGGATGTGTGACTTGGTAATGATGGGGGATTAAAAGATAATATTTTTGGTCCTTTAACCTGAGGACCAAAGATACTGTAAGATGAAGCCCTAACTTGTTTTCTGAATGTATATCAAATGGAAATGGTACCATACTGTCAGGATGGCAATTACATTTCACTTGAATGGGGTCTGTTAGCACCAGAGTTCTAGCCTCAATATAAGCAGTTTCTTTGCAGTGCCAAGAGGTCAAAGCCTTAGATCAGGTGAAGATGGGAATGAGGTGCAGGAAAAGTGAGACGAGAAGTATGACCTGCTCTTTGAAGAACTTTTCCAGCTAATGGAAGGTGACTCCAAAGGTGGAATAAGGAGGGAAAAATAGAAGAAAGTATTTTATTTTTTAAAGGGAAGGAGTAATGGCAGAAAATTAAACAACGAGGGGAAGGCTTACCTTTCTCCCCTCCACTGCCTCCCTCCCTCCCAGATAGCCCATCAAACTGGCAGGGAAAGAGAGTACAGTGTGGTAAGAAATTATTTGTGAAAATAAGGGCTATTTGCTGTTTACTACCCACGGACCCTTTTAAAAAGTACAGATACTATTAAGTAATGCCTTTTGTTCTCCAGTTAGAGTGATGGCTGTAAGGATGCATGCTGGGAGAATCCAGGAGGGACCTAAATTGCTAGAGATGAAAAAAGAGACTGGGAGCTGGCGATTCCTAGAGTAGTGAAGACTGAAGGGAGCAAAGCTGAGAACTCTTCAGGGAGAAATATCAAAAGGCCGCTGGGACCAAATTGGGACTTTGGAGGGAAACAAATGAGTTTATTCTGGATTCTTATTCAATTTTCCTGGACCATATGTAACATAACCTCCTTCTTCATAGTTCTACTAGATTTTCAGCAAAAATCTATAGTAGTTGCTAATGTTTGGCAGAATGGGATTTGCTTTTAGGGACTGTGGTGAAATCCCAAGTTCTCCTTCAAGGCATGTAGGCACGCAAGAACAGAGGATGTCCATTGTATTCTGTAGAATACTTTTGGCTACAAGAAAGACCAACATATTGTGACCTAAGAAAGAAAAAGAGCATTTATTTTAAATAAGTCTGGAGGCAGGTGGTACCTGGCCGGGCAAACACTTTTAGTATGTGTCGATGCTGGCCCAGCATCTCTGGTATTCTCCCAAGATAACAGCATAGTTCTGGTCACCATGTTTGCAACTTGAGGGCAAAATGAACCTTTCAATTCACTAGGGTGGAAAAGTCTTTCCCAGGTGCCCCCTAGCTGATGTCCTTCTGCACCTCACTGGCCAGAAGTGGGTCTTATGACCATTCTCACTTCAAGAGAGGTTTGGGAGTTGAGTATCAGTCTTTTTTTACCCGTTATAGTAGAAATGTGCAAAAGATAAAGGTGGTTGGGATGACCCCTATGGAGCCACTGCTGTGGACCATGGAGAGGCTTGCACATCCTTATAGAAAACCCTGGCCAAAGGTAACTATTCAAGAATATTTCCTCCACATTTTTTGTAAGAATGGATTTTTGTTTTCTCCTTTTATGATGATGTCTGCTTCCTTTATGGGACCACCGCTGAAGTTTTAGGAGACTTTTCATTTGCATCCCGGTCCTTGTAAAGTGATTGAACTTTAGGAAAAAATAATCCCATCATTTTCACTTTCTTTCCCTGATGAAATATATGTCACTGTACTGTGAGGAGAGAGAGCACTCATTTCAGGGTGTGGATCAGATGGGACCCAGCGAGGGAACAGTGTGGGAAGGAATTTGTGGCCATCATGGCCTAGGTTTAAGGAACTTGGTTTGTAATTATGTGTTGTTAAAGCACCAGGGTCCTGGTTTTTAAGTAAGAATTTCTTATGCCTGGCCTTATTCTTTTGTTAAAGTAAATGACTTTAATATAACTTTTTAAAATCTGAGTCTATCTTGCCAGTAGAAGGCTGCTAGCTGCATGGATCTTTTAAAGACTTGTTGCTGATAATAAAAAGGCATTTAACAGGCTGCGCTGAAGAGTGCCTTCCAGACTCAAGAACATTGAATGCTTTATTTAATGGTCACCTTCAGAAACTACTGGTTTATGTTCTTATATCAGTTAACCCTGAGCTTCGATGACTCACATAACTCTTGCAGCCTTTCCGCTCCTGCTGGGTATGTGTAAACCTTGCTGACAATGACCTCTCCATCCATTGACCTGTTTCCAACCTCTGTGTTGGCATCGTGGAAGCTAATATCCCCTCTTGTCTTCTGAGTGCTTCCTTGAGCATGTGTCTCCAGTACTGAAAGCAGATTGGATTACCTTGGATTTCACTCTTTTGTATCATTTGGGGAAACTTCTGGTCCTTAGAAGCTTTAGGTAGAACTGCACATAGAGGGATTTGCTGGGGAAGTGTCTGTTCTTCTAGGCAGCCCTCTTCTTGGCTTGGTCTCCACTTACTCTGTGCACCATGGAGAGAGGTAAAGGCATTGCTCACTGATCACACTGTGTCTCGTTTGGGCTCCCACTTAGCTAGTGTAAAAGGAAGACAGCCAAACTGTCTTTGAACACTGTTCTTCAGATGAGCCACCCAGACGTCTGCACAGGATGGGACTTTGTTTGCTAGGGCTAGTTCCAGGAAAACAGGGATGTGGGCAAGTTGGCTTAGAGAAATGCACCTGCCAGCAGGTGCTTAGATGTTGATTGTGTCATCTGCTAACTCGGACCTTAGCAGGTTGTGTCTACTAGGGATGTAACTGTCACTTAATAATTTCCATTGTCCTGTGGCTGGAGCACATTAAATTTTTGTTACTTGTGTTGACCTCATGAAGGATTACTTAACCCTTCTAAACTAGTCAGTTTTCTCCTTTCAAAATGGAAATAATGATGTCTGTCTGAGAGGGAAAGGGCTCCATAAGATAAGTTTACATAAAATCATGTATCATTGTGCCTGGCATATTACAGATATTGAAGGAGTACTGTATCCTTTTCCTCTTGTTCTTTGGTGCCTCCTATTAACCATCTTTCCTTGGTCACTGCCTCCTACCAGTTGTTTGAGGTATCAGAGCCTCTTTTCTTTCCCCCTAGATTTGTTGGTCTTGCATTTGGGAAACACTCTGCAATTTATTCACACAAAGGTACAGGTTTCCAAAGAAAAGTTTGAGCCTGTGTTAAGGGAAGTGTGAGGTTAGCCTAGGGCATGTGGCAGAGGAGGAAGTTCAGGATGAGGTTGTGTAGGGAAGGAGCGGATTTTGCTTTGCAGAGATGTGTGGGAGGGGAGGAAGATGTGTAAGCCATCTTTCTCAAATCTTGTTTTGGGGTTCCAGCATCTACTCTTGTCTCATATGGAGAAGGACATTTTGAACAATCCAGGGCCTACAGAGGCAAGCCTTTGAAGGTCTACACTGTTTAGCCTGCAAGGTGAAGGGCAAAAGGGCGTGATATTATAATTCTATAAAATCAGGTAAGATGGGGTTCATGCTGGAAGCTTCAGCATGGTACTCCGGCTGGTAGACACAAGGTGGTGTAGAATCAGCTATCGATAGTTCTGAGAAGCACATCACTACCTCATGGAGGATGACTTCAGAAGGGAAATCATTATGTACATGCTGAAGTTATGAGGTTGCCATTAGAGGAAGGTCATTTCCTCTCACCTTTTAAACTTGATGCTCAATCAGAGATAATGTAAGGATGTGGAACACAGGTCAGATTTGAGATGTAAATGGAGAAGGTACAAATTTTCTCTCTTTATACTTAAATGAAGTGTTTATTTCTTTACAATTATAAGCAAGTAAGTACAATCTATTTACTTATAGTCTATAATCTTCTAAACCTGGAAGAAATTTTAAGAAAAAGTTAAGAAAAAATTTGTATCTATATTTTTTAATTTTTAAAATAAACACATATTGAGTGTCTACTTGGGGTCAGGCACCATAGGTGATTGTCCACCCAACGCAATGCTGGGAATCGAATATAGCCCCTGGTCTCCAAGGAGCTCACAGTCTAGTGGGAGAGGTCGATATGGATCCAGCTGGTATAGCACAGGAGAGGGCAGAGGGCAGGGGTAGGGAAACTTCCACATGTGTCTAACTATGTTAACTCTCTCTTAATTAGAAAACTAGTATTACCTCATTTCATCTTTTTAAAAATTTTTTTTTAGTTGTAGATGGACACAATATATTTATTTATTTATTTGTTTGTTTGCTTATTTATTTTTATGTGGTACTGAGGATCGAACCCAGTGCCTCACGCATGCAGGCATGCGCTCTACTACTGAGCTACAATCCCAGCCCCTCAATTCATCTTAACAACAACTTCTGACACAGACACCTGTATTCTATTTTGTAGATGGACAAACTGGGGCTCAGGTTTTATAATTTGCTTGGAGGGAAATACCTTGTCCTAGTGGAACTGGAAACCAAACCTGGATCTGCATAACTCCCAAATCCTTGTGTAGTGATAAGTGTACTAAAAATATGTGTTTCCAGGGCTGGGATTGTAGCTCAGCGGTAGAACGCTTGCTTTGCATGCGTGAGGCCCTGGGTTCGATCCTCAGCACCACATACAAAGCAATAAAATAAAAACATTGTGTCCATCTACAACTAAAAAAATATTAGAAAAAAAATATGCCTTTCCTTTCAAGGACACTATGGGCACCATCCCTTACAGTAGTTTCTTAAGACTATTTTTTATCATGCTTAAAACTTACGTGTCTGGACAAGTTATGAAGCAAACCAAGTGAGTAACTCGGGCAAGAAGAGAACACTGCTTGGCCCCCAGAACCCGTGTGCTCCTTCCCAGTTACAACCTGGGAAATATGCCTTAAAAATATGCCTACTTTGGCTTTACTCCTGATGATTCAGATTCAGTGGGTCTGGGGCAGGGCTGGCATTTAGATCTTCTGGATCTCTTCACTGCATTTACAGGTGCTTCTTTGTATTACTTACAGCAACATCTAAGATGTAACAAAAGGCTCCCCTTGTCCCCTTCTGGGTTCCTGCATATACAGTGGTTTATATAAAGCTAAAATTCCATTTTTCTTTTTATCAGTTTATAGGTAAGAAGATGTTATTGAGACGAGATGTCCCCCAAAACTACATGTGTGAGAAAATGTGAGAGAGTTTAGAGTGAAATGATTGGGTTATGAGAGCCTTAATCTAATCAGTGCATTACTTCTCTGATTGGGATTAACTGGGTGGTAACTAAAGGCAGATAGGATATGGCTGGAGGAGGTGGCCCCTGGGGATATGCCCTTGCTGAGCAAAACTCTCTGCTTCCTGGTGCCATGCCCTGAGCTGCCTTCCTCCACCACACTCTTCTGCCATGACGTTCTGCCTCACCTCAGGCCCCAAGAGTGGAGCTGATTGTCTATGGACTGAGACCTCCAAAACTGTGAGTGCCAAATAGACTTTTCCTTCTATAAAATTGTTCTTGCCAGGTCTTTTAGTTGCAACAGCAAAAAAAAAAAAAAAAAAAAAAAGACTGAAACAGAAGGTCAGGGTGGTGGGAGCCTCTATTGACCTCCATGTCCACCTTCACTTTTCATCATCTTCCAGTGAGCAGGAAGAGGGAAAAGGCCAGAGATGCCCACACTCCAGCCTTTTAAGAGCAATACCTCAGAGTAGCACATATCACTTTCACTCAGGTCTAATTGATCAGAGGTTTTAAGGGAGACAGGTATGTTGTCACCTAGGCAGCCATGTGCCCTGGCACAATTCTAGAACAATGAAAGAAAAGGAGAATAGCTGGGGACACATGGCAGAGGACCACACCCTGATAAGCTTCTTTCTTTCCCTGCACCTCTTCCATTTGAATGGTGAGGCTCCCAGGCCACATGTCCTAGAGAAAGAGCAGAAATGATCTGAATCAGAGCACTAACTGTGTACCCTGGGACTGTAAAGAGACAATAGCCCATCCTATCTCCCTTTTCCTTTCATTCCCCATTGTCTAATCTACTGAACTTTTCTTCTTCTCTCCCTGCCTTATTGTGGCTTAGCTTCCATATATCAGTGAAAACATTTGACCTTTGGTTTCTTGGAATTGGCTTAATTAACTTAGCATACTAGTCTCCAGATCCACCCATTTATTGGCAAATGCCATAATTTCATTCTTCTTTATACTAATATTCCACTGTGTGTATACATACGACATTTTCTTTATCCATTCATCTGTTGAAGGGCACCTAGGTTGGTTCCATAGTTCAGTTATTATGAATTGAACTGCTATAAACATTGATGTGGCTGCATCACTGTAGTAGACTGATTTAAATTTTCCTATGTACACATATGAAAATATGTAAGTGAATCCTACTATCATGTTCACCCACAAGAAGGGGTTCCTAATTAGAATAAGATTTATTTCATGCTTGTATATTTTTATCAAAATGGATTCTACTGTCATGTACAAAAAACCTTTAAAATTAAAAAACGATTTCCATAAAAATAGAGATATAGCCCAGAACCAAGCTTTCTTGAAAGGCAAAAGGGAACTGTCAATTCTTCAACTCCCATTATATTAAAAGTAAAGCTTAATGGATTAGGACTTTAGGCGTAAGTGAAGTGAAAAGAAGGTACCATGCATGTGAAGTTCCTCCCACCTGAAAAAGGGAGGTAAAGGGGTGGAGGGCAGGGAGGAAATATAAATATAGATGCTGGGTATGTTGAGGGGGAAGAGAAAACAGAGGGAATAATGAGTTTCCTAATTCTACCTGGAGTTTTAGGAGAATTCTTTCTTACAACACAGGGTGGCTGTGGAGGGACTAGTGGCCTGGTGGGATACTCCTACAGGAAAAGGGCCTGGGAGACTCCCCTAGTCTTTCTCCAGCTCCTGCATGGATCTAAAGAATCCATAAATTCCACCTGTCCATTGAAAAATGTCACTCATTGAGTTTTTAGTGTCTATGAGGCCTTGCCCTAAGTACTTGGGAGACACAGGTGAACAAAACAGAGATCATTGTTTTGGAGAAATAAGGCAGAGTGAAGAAATGGGGAAGATAACACAAACAAGATGTGATAAATCAGTGATCTACAGAGCATGGTAGGCTATAAGTGCTATGGAAAGTCAAAATGTAGAACAGGGTAAGGAGACCGACCCATGAGGTTCAGGGAACAAGTTGCTGTTGTAAGTGGGTAGGAGAGTCCCATGGATAGAATGGGGGGGGGTGAACAAGGCAGGAAGGAGACAGACATTTGACCGAGGGTGTGATGGTGATGGTGGCAGAGGCAGAGGGACCATCCTCCTGGTATGTTCTCCCTCATCGGCTGAAGTCTGCTGTGAGGCCAGATGCAGACATACTTCTCTTCCTCAGATACTTCTCTTTCTCCCTTTCTGGCTCTACTTTCTATTTTTTCCTCCATTCTTTCTCCTTCCAGCCCCAAGCTAGATGCAGCAAGGTAGGGGTGTGTGGCTGTGTGATGAGCAGAGGGAAAGAGGTGCCAGAGGAGGGGAGGGCTCAGAGAGGGACTGGGTGTCGTCTTAAGGGAACCTCATAGGCTACGTGGAGACTTTTGGCTGTACTCTGAGTTAAATGGGAGCTATTGCAGACTTTTGAGTACAGGAGTATATGATGTCCATTTCATTTTCAGAGTCACTGTGTGCTGTGTTGAGAAGAGATGGCAGGAGGCAAAGACGGGAGCAGGGTGACATGTTACGTAGCCACTGCAGTGATCTATGCACTAGACCACGTGGCTTGGAATGGTTTGCAGTGCAGAGGATGGGAGGTGGGTGGTTGGGCTCAGTGTCTTTAGTAGGCCTGAAGGGAGTAACAGAGGATTGAGAACCAGTGAACCTGCCCCATGGTGAGGGAGCAGGGTGAGCATGTCCAGGGGCTTTGTAGTGGACAGTCCATTGGTCAAGGAAGCACGTGGATGACCTATTGTACAGAATTGGCCAGGATGAGGCCGATTGAGCCAGTGGGGAGTCCATGGGCCCTCTCCTGGCCAAAGGAACAGCCCACAAATATCACTAGTTATGGACACTTCAGAAAAGTTTGCGGTAGAGGCCAACAACCAGATACTGGAAGACATCTCAATGGCCAGCAGATAAGAGTAGTATGGGGCATGCTCCCTTTCAATTCCTCAAGGACACAAATGTGTCACCTCCTGCCCACTAGCCATGTTTCTTTCCCTTGTGGAAGGAAACAACCCTGAAAAGCAAGTTTGCACCTTGAGAGAATTATTTACACCAGATGAAATTGATTTAAATGGGAAGAGACTGAGGAAGCCTAACTAACAAGTTGATTATCACTTCTCTACTGTTCCAGGGAATGGAGGCTTTTGACTTGCTCCATTCAAATCTAGAAAAATAAAAGAAGCCATCACTTTGCACATGGGAATGGCAGTGTGTGCATTTCAGATCCTTGGGGTAGATATATTGCTAATGGAAAAAGTATTCAAGATCTTTTTTTGATAATGGTGATGAACTCTGGCTCCCACATTTGCCCTGGTTGGCTTTTCTGCCTACGGGAGTGATCTGAGGGTGGGTATTCCTGGAGGACCCATCCTGTCAGACCACCTGAGTCCTGACTGCCCTGGGTGTGAATAGGGCTGAGCCCAGCATCAGAGAATGATTAAGGGATGGTGGGACGCACAGAGTCCTTAGTCAGAAGGCAACAGCAATATCACCATTTTGGTTTTGCACATATGAAGAAAACCACTGTGGGTAACATTGATGTTATAACAAGCACCAAAGCGTAAGGTGCCCCCTTTTCTGATAGATCCATGTCTGTCTCCACTCCCATCCCTCGTAGGCGGCCACAGCACTTGGATATGAAGTTGATCCTCCTGAGGAGCCATCTTACCCTGTTTGGTTCCTGAATGGAAACCAGTGAGGTGCTTGAATATTCTGTGCTCAGCCTGTGACTCTCTCTGAGGGTTCACAGTCCTTCCTCAGGCTGCTCTGGGGGTCCAACAAGGAATAAAGATACTTTGTTGGAACACGGCCCGTTGTGACTTCACACTCTGGGCATGCTGTGATGTCAGGCTCTACCCTGAAGTCTTGCAAAGGGTTGAAGCCAACCCCAGGAGCCCTGGGAGTCTTGGGGAGAGGAGGACAATACTAAGAGCTTTGGGGGAGAGCGCAGGCCTGAAGTCAGGGGCTGCATTTCTGACCTCGTGTTGGTCGCAACCCAGCACCTTCAGTTCGCATCCTGGTAGAGGTTGGGGAAGATGGATGGCGGTGCTGGCCCACATCTGCTGTGGTGCAGTGGCCCCTCCACCGTCCAGTGTAATCTGAGAAGCGTGGTGCTGGCAGCTTGCTCCTGCATGCCTGTGAGGAGGGCGGGCTGGGGACTGCTGCTCTGCCAGAGAAGCGGGGTTGGACCTGTTCCTCGGCGTGTGCCTGGATATGATTTGCTTCCCTCAGTACCAGACTGCGTGCTTCATGTGAACTGACAGAAAATAAGAAACTACCAGCAGAGAGTGTCTGGTCTGGCTTTTTTCCAGACATCGACCTTGTGAGCCCACTGGGGCTCTGACATCCTGCCGGTTTGTGGTGAGAAGAAGAAAAGTCAGGGCGCACCCTGCTTGTTCCAGAAAGAATGTGAGGCTATTCGGAAAGACACCAAACCCAATCAAATGACACATGACTCTCCCTAAATATTTGGTGAAGGTGGTTGCAGGGAGAAATGTAGAATAAACTCACATATTGACAGGATTCAGTGGTGAAGGAAGCCGAGCAGCCTGTGGCTTCTTTAATAGGTGCTGTTAAAATGGCACAATATCGGGCTGGGGCTGTGGCTCAGTGGTAGAGCGCTTGCCTAGCATGCGTGAGGCACTGGGTTCGATCCTCAGCACCACATATAAATAATAAATGAATAAAATAAAGATCCATCAACAACTAAAAAAAAAAAGGCACAATATCGGCACCTACCTGAAAGGGTTGTTGTGAAGAATTAAGTTTAAATGTGAAGTGCTTGACAGGATGCATTAACATGACAAGTGTTACTGCTATTGACACGTTAGCTATTACTGGTGCAGCAATTGGGGATGTGGACTTCTACTGAGGCACTTCTAAGTGGCAGTCTTGCCTGCATTCTGCTGAAGGTAGACTTGAACCCGACTCCCAGTTTCCCACCTCTGTCACCGTGGATAGATGGAGTGACCTCTCTGAGCCACAACTTTCATATCTATTACATGGAGATGATAGCACTCACGCCACAGCCTTGTCATGAAAGAAACAGGAATGTCATAATGTCTTAGGTTGAGCTTCTGTAACAGAATACCAGAGACCAGGTGGCTTAAATAACAGAAATTTATTTCTTCGAATTCTGGAGGCTGGAAAATTCAAGATGAAGATGCCAGCAAGGTGGGTTTCATTCTGAGACCCCCTTCTCTTGGTTTATAGCTTGGTGCCATCTATGTCTTCGTGCACAGTGGAGACATGCACATGCAGAAATAGAGATAGGGAAAGAGCAAGCAAGAGCCTTCTATAAGGATACCAATCCTTATAGCCTCATTCTCATAATATGACCCCATGGGGGTTAGAGCTCCATCCTATGAATTTGGTGAGGGGATTACACGAACATCCAGCCCATAACAGAGGCAACAGTTCAAGCATTAATCTTTGTAAGTCATAAATGGGAAATCTACAGTTTGACTAGCCCATGACCCTGCTGGACATACAGTAAGCACTCAGTAGATATTTGAGGTTGATAGCTGATAGTGTCGGTGTTATGGTTTGGATGTGAGGTGTCCTCCCACCCTGCCAAAAATAAGCATGGTTTTAGGATATATATTTGTATCTGGTGAGTAGAGTCTCTCTCTCTGCTCTCTGATCATCACGTGAGCTGCTTCCCCTGCCACACTCTTTCACCACACTGTCCTGCCTCACCTTGTGCCCTGAAGAATGGAGCTGGCCTTCTTTGGACTAACACTTCTGAAACTGTGAGCCCCTAAATAAACCTTTCCTCCTTTACTGTTGTTCTGGTTGGGTCCTTTAGTTACAGCAGCGGAAAAGCTGGCTAAAACAGTCGGTGTCCATTCACCAGCAGCCAAGTTAGGACACCCTGTAGAAGAGAAAGAAGGAAAGAACATTTCTTTGGGAGCATTCTCAATTCAAATCAATTTCTTAGTGGAAGAAAGAGCTCCCAGAGATTCTAGCATGGTTACTATTGCTCCTCTTAGGCGATTGAAGGGTGTGGTGAAATCCACACACCTGATCATGGCCCGTGGAATTGGAGAAATCTGTAGGGACTGAGATCTCCCAAGCCAGCCTGACCTTCTATTCTCAGCTCTCTTGCATATTTAAGCAATCTCTGTCATTTTCTCAGGGCTATTCTCTGAAGCATTGGAAAGAAAAGAAACATTTTTTTTTTTCAGCATGTCAAAATGCAAGATTTGGCTACAGAAGAACATGAATGCAACATGATGAACTTTTCAGACACTTCCTAAAAGGAGGTTTCCTCTCTGAGCCACTTTCCCCCTCATGCTTTAGTCTTCCTCTGATTACAAAACAAAACTAGGCTCTAAGAAAGGGAGGCAATCCTTTCAAGTGGTTAGGGTGCCAAAGTACCAAACCAAGTGATGAGATAGAGATGCAAAAGGGCCAAATGGGTTTCTTAAAAACATTTTTCTCAGCACGGCGCGGTGGCGCACGCCTGTAATCCCAGCACTTAGGGAGGCTGAGATGGGAGAACTGCGAGTTCAAAGCCAGCCTCAGCAATGGGAAGGTGCTAAGCAACTCAGTGAGTCCCTGTCTCTACATAAAACACAAAATAGGGCTGGGGATGTGGCTCAGGGGTCGAGAAACCCTGAGTTCAATCCCTGGTACCAAAACAAAACACTTTTCTCTTTGGCCTAGAAGTTTAAACTTTTAGAAGTATTTTCAGGTCTATTATCTCACTTATCTTAATGACAATCTCATGTGGAAGGGCAGAGACATTTAGGGCCAGAGATCCAGGGATGTTAAGTGCTTTTTAGAAGATCCTATAGTAAGTCGACAACCAAAAGAAGATCCAGAGAGAGGCTGCCAGGGTGTGAGAGCCAGGGAACCTTGGGCCATCTGCAGACCCTCATCCAGCCTGAGGCAAAGGACAAGTGTTTCATTTTTCCTGGTTAGTCAGGGGACAGGGGGAGGGGGAGCAGGGAGAAACTGTCGGTGGAAGAGACATTGTGTACCTGCAATGGAAGAAATGTTGCCACAGGGGCTGGGATCGTGGCTCAGTGGTAGAGCGCTTGCCTCGCATGCGTGAGGCACTGGGTTCGATCCTCAGCACCACATAAAAATAAATCAATAAAGATATTGTGTCCATCTACAACTAAAAAGCATTAAACAAAAAAAAAAGTTTGCCATAGAGCGTGGGCCAGCTGGGTATGGAAGATGCCACAGAATTACAGGAGCATTTGTTTTGCGTCATTAACAGTAGAGATAGTTAATTATTAAGTAATAACTCCCATGACAGGAAGCCAGGATGAATAAGATGTGATGTTTGTAGTTTATCTGGGGAGGCAGGACACAGGTATTTGAAACAACACAGACAGGTGGTATTTGGTGGATACAGAATGGAGAGAGACAAGAGCACACAGAATCTGAAAGTGGAAGAGAGAGCGTTCACTTGAGATGGTCAGGGGATGCTGGTAGAGAAAGGATCTGGGAAGGCAGAGAAAGGTAGAACATTTATGGTTGAGACAAAGTAGGGAAATACACAGAGGCAAGAGGATAAAAGGCTCTTTGCTAGCTGTCATCACGGTCCTGCTTCCCAGAGATCATCACACTGGAATTTTCATAAACGGAGTTTCTGCTTTGTACCCAGTGCTGTGCTAGTTCCTGGGGTACAAAGGTGCATAAGAACAGCTCCTGTCTTCAAGGAGTTTGTACCAGGTACTTGGACCAGAGCAAACTCTTTGGAAAGATTTACTGCCTACTGCGGCCAGTCTGACTTCCTTTCCTTTCATATCAACCTCCCTTTAATCCCCTTCCTTTTAGTTCTGTAAATAGCTTCCATTATGTTCCAGTAAAATCTGTTGTAGGCTATGAGCCACAGTCCTTTCGAGGTGACTTGGAATACTCTGGTCTTAGCTCCAGGATCATGTGTTTATTTTATTTGATAACCCTCAAGGGACAACCTTATTATACCTATCAATTATTAAAGAATACTCCATTGTGGTGTCCAAGGACTTAAGGTTAAACCATAAGTTTGAAAGTCCAGAATTACTGGACTTCCTAATTTTGAAAATGGGATCAGAAGTGCTCATTTCCTGTCTTCCAATATCGCTTCATTTTTTCACATTCCACATTGGTAACTAATAGTGGCAGATTCTTTTTGTATTGAGTGTAGACTTGATCCAAACCTGGAAGTTTGAAATTTATTCAAAGTGCTAAATGATCTCCTGCTAACTACCTAACTGCTAGGATCTCAGATATTTACTATCTGCTGGGAAATGTACTAAGAAATCTACTAAGTGTTTAAAGTTCTAATGTAAAAATGAGCTGTACCGAACCGGGTGCAGTGACGCACACCTGTAATCTCAGCACTTTGGGAGGCTGAGATAGGAGAATTGCAAGTTCAAAGCCAGCCTCAGTAATGGTGAGGCGCTAAGCATCTCAGTGAGACCCTGTCTCTAAATAAAATACAAAATAGGGCTGGGGATGTGGCTCAGTGGTCGAGTGCCCCTGAGTTCAATCCCCGGTACCAAAAAAAAAAGAGAGCTGTACCCTTTCTATAACCTCGGAAAGTAGATATTAACATCCTTGTTGTACAGATAAGGAAATGGGGGCCATATGAAATGGTTTGCCCGAGACCATGTGGCTCCTAAGTAAAGACACATAAGTCTGAACGTGAGTCTCTTCAGTTCCAAAGCTGAAGCTTGAGCTTCTACATTACACCTCTCTGCTCACCCTATATGTCCTACTATTTCATAGCCACATTACTACCTGTGGTATATGTAATACCTTCCCCTTTAGATCATCTTTGGAGAGGGTCATACGAAGGCAGTCTGGCTGGGTGGTAAGAGTCAAGCTGGGGAGTGAGACACCCTAAACCCACCACTTACTTGCTATCTTGGTGATGTTACTTAAAGTCTTTGAGCCTTTGTTTCCATATCTGTAAAAATGAATGTTGTGAGGTTTCAGAGAGACATGCATAGCCCCTGGAACTGAGCTTGGAACAATAGTAAGAGCTCGTTCAGAGAGCTCTTCAAGGTCTGGATTCACAGTGTGGAGAAACCCTAATTCTGTGGCCCAGCTCCTGGAGTGAAGTTTCTTTTCACAGTCTTTCCCTTGTCAAACTCTTCAGCCACCCCTCCAACTTGGTTCTGATTCTTCTTTATCTCAGGAACCTTTTCTGCTTTAGCCTTCTGTCTCAAGCTATTTGCAACATTCCATTAATTTGGATGGTTTCTTAATTCTTTCATCTATTAGGGCTTAGAACTCACTCAGACACATAGCACATATATTTGATGACTGTCTCAAGATACTTTTAAGAAAAGGCAAAAGTAGGACATGTCCTACAGGTCATTGGCAGTGACTCCTCGCCATCCAGACTTCTTGGGATATATGTGTCCTGTGCCTTCCTATCCTGGGGGTTCCTGAGTGAGCAATGTCAGCATTACCTGTAAGCTAGTTTCAAATGCAAACTCCTGGGTTTCACCTGAGTTTGAGTGTGGCCTCTTGTCTGTGTTAACAAGCCCTCCTGGGAATTCTGATGCAAACTGACCTTTAAGAAGCACTCCAGGAACCTCTGGAAGACCCCTCTGAACTGGGATCTTGGCTGTGCATCTCCAGGCTGTCTGGCTATTCCCCTGGGGCTGGCCGTAGTCTGTAGCCTGGTGTTAGTCACTGGCATTAATTTGCTTGTTTTGACTCATAAACTTGTGCTGAAGTCTTTGCTCTGCTAACTCATGTGGCTATATACCTTAGCTATAGACCAAATTGTTTCTAAGAACTTAGTTCTTCAGAGAGGTACTTTTGACCTGATTTGAATTAAATTTTGTTTTATTTCTTCTTAAAAAGTTATGTCATCTTTTTTATCATTTAGTCCAAGCAACGTAATTAATTTATTCTGTTAGCCCAAGTGTCCATTTGTCTCTTGAAGGGGTTCTTTGATATATTTAGTAAGCAGTTATTGTCGGGACTATGTTAAAAGCATGTCTTATGTGAAATTTGCTTGAGGACTGTTCTTGAATTATGGGAATATGATATGGTAACGACTACAGGGATGGTTGTGGCCAGCATTTGTTGAATATTCTTGATGTGTCAGTGGGGGGTCCTTATCCTATTAGTGTTATGAGCAGTGGACAAAGAATCTCATGTTTTCCCCCAGCCCTGTCTTCAACCTGTGGTGTGACTCTGGTAAATCACTTTGCTTCTCTGGGTCTCAGGGTTCTTGTCTATAAAATTAGGGGATTAGACTAAACGTTATCTATGATTTCCAAGTCTATGATCCCACTCTTTTTCGTGCCTTGTTAACAGTTAGCAGAGAAATATTCAGCAAGAGGTTTACTGGACCCATTTCTCTCATGTACAATTTTCTAGCATCATGTTCAAGGCATGGATAACATAGGAGCTGCTCCAAGTTTTGTCTTTATACTACAGTATGGTATAGTGCCTGCAGAGATATTTCTTTAAACAAGGTCCTGAGTTAGAAAGGAATATATCCAGAATTACTCTGTTCTTTTGTACTGAATTTATCCCACCAAATAATTTTTGCTTTATATAAATAACAAAGCAATGCATATTACATTCAAAAAGCCTGTCTGTGATATCATATTATTTTGCTAATAAACAGACTATAGAACTTATGCTGAATTTATGAGACGTGCAACAAAATGTTACAGCGTTCTTGAACCACCACTGTTTTACAAATTTGGCATCTGCAGGCCTCAAAAGGCTGAAATGTTTTAAATTTATTTACACCCTGCAGTTTCCTTAGGGAACTGTTTTCCATAAGCTAATGAGGCGCTGGTGCAAGGCCTCACTGTTATTCCTGGCAGGAACACTGAGACACATCGCCTGCTGCTCTGCTTTTTTCCTCAGTTGTCCAGTGCAAATAATAAATACGGGGAAATACATCATCCCTTTGAATGCGGGAGCCAAGCTGCAGGGCTGCCAAGGTTGAAACAAAGCAATTGCGAGCTTGGAGCCTGTTCAGGTCCTGTACCACATGTGCCCACGCTTTAGGGATACCCTGAATGTGGCCTTTAATACGTCCATCCATATACTTACTTATTCTGAGCACAGAGGCAATCTTTTGACATCTACTCCATAAAGTAGGTCTTTCTGAGGAAGTTGTCTTTTCATGGAGTAAATACTATCCTGAGGTCAAGGAACTTGTCTTTTAGATTATGGATCAAATAGTGAGAATTTATTAAGCACCTCCAAGGTGTCCAGCCTCGTGAGGATGGGCATGTGAAGTACCTGCCTTGCCTTCGTGGGTATTTGCAGTTGGGCTGGAGGTGTGTTTCAGATTCGGAAGGCTGCTCTTACCAGGATCTCCTGAGCAGATCAATACGAGGGAGGCTCGGTGCATCCTTGGCACACAGTAGGTATGAAATGAGGGAATGGATGAATGGAGGTTGCTGCTTTATTTCTGGCTCCCCCGACAGCAAGCTGGTGGCTAGGAGTTAAACTGGCATTAACATCCACAAAGCTCAGGGACTAAATAGAAATGGGTTAAATAGCTGCAGGGCCTTTCTAGCAGCTGAACTCAGTCCCTGATGCATGCACATATCCCCGCCTCCAGCTCTGATATCACCCTTGTCCAGTTTAACTCCACACGGGCAATTAAATCTTGCTGATTTAATTGGACACGTTTCTCCCCCTTCTCTTTTCTGTTTTGTTTTCTCGGCTTGTCACTCACAACTGGTTGAGGTCAACCCACAAGTGTTTCCTGAATTTGGGGAAGCGGTAAAGAGTTTGGAAAAATCTATTTGGTGGCTTGTGAGAAATGAAATTGTTTTTAAAGCGGGGGAGATGTTTTTATCTTTGCTATCATTCTCAGGTGGTCTTAGAACTATAAGGCAAAGATAAATCTGGGGGCAGAAGATAGACCTGATACTTTTGAAAATCCTTATCCAGTTTTGGGACTTAATCAGAATAGTATTATCCTTCATGCTTAGGGGATACTGGTATTCCAGCCAGGCCTGATCCTCAACAAGGCTGTAAAGAAGGGGAAGCTTATCTTGTGCAACTCCTCCCATGGTAGCACTCTCCCTCTTCTACTTACCTTTCTGTCTCTGATTGCTTCTCCTGGTTGTCTATGACATATGCTTGGATTTTGCTCTCTCTTGGCTGTCTCTCAAGGTATTACTAGAGAACCAGAATGTTAGCTAGTAAGTTGCTAAAGGAAAAAATTTAAAGGACTGTTAAATGGGTGGATATGGGAGCTACACCCAGATGCCATTGCAGATTGTTCCATGTGCCTATGGCCTTTGGATTTTTTGGCGACACATATGGGCCTATTCTAGATACAAAATCATGTAGGACTTACCCTTGAGTCCATTTCTTCCCTGCTTCTCTGAGTCGGCAGACTTGAATGCTGGGAGCTGCTTCCTGCTGCTTCAGTTGGGAATAGTCGTCTTTCCCCAGGTTCTACATATAGAAAGATATGACCCGAGGAGAAATCAGGAACTAGGGGGCGCTGTGAGATGTTTCTTCACATGCCATGGGCTTCCCATACACTACCTCTATAACTGCGTGCTTAAGGGCAACACCATGAGATGTTATTTTCCAACCATTTTACAGATAAGGAAATGGAAATCCTGAGAGAATACCCCAAATCTCATAGTTAATATTGACAGAACCAAGATGCAACACCCAGGCTGATTTTTTTTTTCACCTTACTGTACAATAGTGCCTCATTCAATATATCAGCTTGGTGAATTGTCTGGGCAATTGATTGAATTTTTCATTATTTTTTTTTTTCAGTACTAATGATTAAACCAGGGATGCCCTACTACTGAGCTATATTCCTGGCCCCTTTAATTTTTTTATTTTAAGACAGTGTCTCACTGCGTTTTCCAGGCTAGCCTTGAACTTGAAATCCTCCTGCTTTAGCCTCCCAAGTTACTGGGATTACAGGTGCCCCTGTGCCTGGCAGTTCTTCACTAATCTTTCAGGGTACACCACCTGGCTATGTTCCTGGGACCTCTTTCCAACTGTGGGGAAATCAGGAGCACGCTGTGGATAAAAAGTGAGTGTCCCTCACCCATTCAGAATTCCTGACCCTCTGCTCACACAGTGCTAGGCATCTGAAACATTCTTCCTTCTGCCTGAAATCCTATCTCTTCCCTGGCCATTGGGAGAATATTCATCTTCTGTAAATCTGCTCTCCTAGAACCTTGTGTGTGACTCTAGTAAGGCTAGCATATTCC
The DNA here is from genome assembly GCA_004024805.1 of Geosciurus inauris. Taxonomy (NCBI): domain Eukaryota; kingdom Metazoa; phylum Chordata; class Mammalia; order Rodentia; family Sciuridae; genus Geosciurus; species Geosciurus inauris. Next base: position 24,564 of record PVHX01014627.1, on the reverse strand, counting down.
ACTCTGTACTGTCCCAATTCATATACATGTCTATCTCTTCATGCGGAAGATAAGGTCATGAGTTACCTGAAAGACTTCTTGAACCCTGTGCCCAGCATAGCAAATGTCCAGTAAAGACTGAATAAGTGAAAGACAAAATGCTCCTGCCTGTGTTATAGCACAATACATAACTAATTCTCACCTGAGCATGGGAGAAAATTGATTTTGCTGGAGGTTATTGTCTCTGCGAAGGCAAAGGCTAGCAATGGATGGGAAACACCAGGATATTTTATCAATCAAAGCTCTGAAGTTTCGGCACAGAGGAGGATGAAGTTAGAATACCCTGTTCAATTAGCAATTCCTTTAGGGTGATGACATGGGGAATAGGAGAGGGCCTGGCTTGGAGGTCAGAAAAATCCTGTGGAGGAAGATCTCACTTTAGAGACCACTTCTCTCCATGATGAGTAGCCCATTAAGGAGATTGTGGGCAGTCAGAAGCAACGTGAAGTCATGGGGGGCTACGATGGGGTAAGAGCCCCAGATAATGAAAAAAGAGAGGAGGGAGGAGAACCAGAAAACAATGTTATTTCCTTGATAGTAAAGACAACTCTGCAAAGGAGGATTCTCTCTCATAGTTGATGCCTGTCTTATCAGAGAAACAATATTTATCTGTGATTGTGAATGTTTGCCCTGGAAGAGGAGGACCTCTGCTGGGCATAAATGGCACCCAGTGCCTAGGATGTCTTAAACAAAATTAACCTGTGCTCAAAGATGTCTCAATTACCTGGAACATAACTCATTAGAAGCTGCAATTAACTCATATGTTTGGCGCAATCTATAATTAAGAGAAAGCAGCAAGAGGAAGCAAGAAATTGACATCTGGCATTCATAGGGGCTGCTTATGGGACCAAATTCTAGGTCTAGCAAATTGCCAACACTGCCTACATCTTCCTAATGCGAACTGATTTTCAGTGAAAACTCTAGAATCTTACAAGATTCTCATTCATCAACATTAGGATCTTCTGGGAAAGATGAACAGGGCAGGTCATGAAATTATTCTTTGAGTGAATACATCAGAACTTGCACACATACAAGGGTTTACCCAAGTTAGAGTAGCTGACAGAGGAACATGCACTACATAGTTTTATCCAGGTAACCCTCAGGGTCCTGTCATTACCTGCCAGGGCCTATGATACTTTCTTCAGACTATCTCCAAAGGATTCAAATCTTCTTCTTCTCGTAGTGGATGTGATTTATGAAAACACCCCAGTGTCTCTGGGTTTCAGTTTTGGAGAAGAAGATGGCTGAATCAAGCTGTGTAACAGTGATTTCAATCCAGAAGGATGTATGACTTTGATAGGTAAAGACACTAGGATGCTCATGAATGGATCCATCACTGGCTTTGTGAACACTGACCACCACAGAACCCAGGGTGCCCCTGTGGCCTAGGAAGGGCACATTCTGAGCAGACCCTCCCCAGATTGTGACCTAGCTCTTCTCAGCAATGCTGCTGTGGTGCCTTTGATGGTACCCAAGCAGCAGCAGGCTCCTTTTGAGGAACACAGACAGATCATGGTGCAAGGGAGACCATGCATTGTTCCATGTTCATGGGCTTCTAGAGTACCCTGGGAAGAAAATGCTTTTGCTTACAGAGGTAGAGCAGTGCAGCATGACCTTTGGATTTGTACACCTAGATTTAAACTTTGACACTGTCCGGCCCTTAAAAATCATGAAATCCCTCAGAGCCTCAGTTTCCCCACATGCCAGATGGTGATGACCACACTATAATTCATGAAGAGGCTGACAAGAGTCACGAAGGGTCCCTACTACAGGGAGCTCTTCCTCTAACTCCTATTGGTCCTTACAGTTTTGCTTCCTTCAGGAAACCTTTTCTTAAATCTGTTAGGCACCCTTTCCAAGGACCTCATTCTTCCCATCAGAAACTTTAACACTCTTTCCAGCATTTTCTTTTGGATCTCCACACATTATGTAAGCCCTTTTATTCCCTAAGACTCTACATCATGCCTGACACATAGTGCTTTCTACACTTAATACCGGTTAAATGATTGAAGTGAAAGAATAAACAATAGATGGTATTTCTTCCAGTCCTTGGACGACTATGGGAAGGGGCTCTTTGCTGTGGCAGAATAAGGTTTGTATTGATTCAGTTTGGTACTACCAAACTGTGGGACTCTGGGAATGGTCAGCCAGGTGCTTGGGAGTATCTGCCTGGTCCCAGATACACAGCTTCCCTTAGCTCTGGACATAGCTAGAAGGTGATCACCTTAACATATGAGTTAAGAAGGAGGAATGACATTTATTTTGGTTATTATAAGTATTAAAATACTTATAGCCTGAGGTCAGTGGTCAATAGTGTTGATAGAAGGAAATCTAGGTATTTTCTAGACATTTCCTTTTGAGCTCTCTTTAGTGTAATCACTAAAGTGTAGGTAGAGCTATTTATTTTACTGCTATATAGGTAGAGCTATTTATTTTATTGCTATAAAATTTAGAGCTATGATTCTACTCACTGGGTTGGAAGAGGGATATGGATATCAGATTCACTCTGGGTATCAAACATCTTGCCCTTGGCAAGTATCAGAAATTTCAGACATTTTGATCTGTGCTTATCACTCAGCAGTTTGCATGGAGGATGGACATGCAGTCAAGTGGTCTGAGTTTATGTGACATCTCATGCTCCTGCTGGCTGATTATGTAATCTTCCTGACCACTCAATTTTTCATGCTCAGTTTCTTTGTCTGTAAAGTGGGAACAGTAGTACTGATTTCATAGGCTTGTTGCAAGTATTTATCAAGGTCAGAAGTCACTTAAGATAATCATTTCCGGTAGTTACACAAGTTGAACGACAATCTGTTGGGGCAGGTACTGAGGAACTTGGCATTCCTCTGTAGCTCTTTCCTATGATGAAATCTGCTCTCAAGCCCTGGTTGGCTTATCTGCAAATAGAAAAATAATATGAGCAAAGTAAACAAAAGTGGGAAATTGCATTTGTATAATTTAAAAATGGTTAATTTTTTAAAAATTCAAGTCACTTGTTTTCATTCAAGCCATTTCCTTTTGATTTTAGTGGATTGTTGTTTTGTCTTTAACTGTACTTTGCTTTGTTTCCCCCATTCATTTCAAGACCAGATATCATTCTTTTGTTGATATAACTACTGACCTTATTAAAAGTGGGTCCAGATAAATCATGATTTCTAAGATAAGAGGGACACTAACAACCTGGAAAGCTGGTCACCACATGGGATAAAGGAAGGCTCTATATTTGGTTGAAGGGGGAACAGTTTAGCCTATAGTTTTAATTTGTCTTTTTAATCCATTTACAGCTTTGGTGAGAAATGAGAAGGGCTGAGTTTGCTTGCAGATTTGCATGAAGTGTTATATTTTAAAAAGAAATTTCCAATGCATTTTGATCCAGACAAGGTTTTGTTGGCTGAGAAATGATGTGATGCACCCAAAATACTTTAGAGGGGGTAAAGTGTTCAGTGCCATTTTATTCCCACAGACTAGAAGTTCAGTACAAAAGAACAGGGTTCAGAAATGCCATCTGGCATTTTCTATACTTACCTATATCTCACTTATAGCTGAGCCACTCTTGAAAGTTAAAGTTTTCTGTGTATACCTAGTTGGGAGAGATACCCTCAAAGCCTAAGAGATGCAAAGCCATCTTATTTGTGGGCCTATTCAGACTTTCCATTGTTTCACTATGTGTGCACGATGGAAAACTCTTGAATGTTAAAAGTAAATAATGACTTTCAAAGTACAGCATTCAGATTAGTGACTTTAAATATTGTTATGTATTTGTGACCACAACCAGACTAGTTGATAGTGCCCATCTCTATTATCAGAGAACACTTGAAACTTATCTCCTATTTTATGAAGTTTTGTTTCATGAGATAAAGTGGATATTTTAAAATATGTTAAGAAGTTTATAAAACATCAGTTTCAGATGTTAAAAAACAGTGATTTGTCCATGAGAATAGAGTTTACCCAAGCAGAAGGGTTTTATTAATGCCATGTTGTCCTGCTTTTAAGTAGCAACAGATGAGGGTTTTTTTTTTTTTTTTTGGATACTAGGTAGGGTTAAGATTCTGGTAGAATGCAATATTGTTATACTTATTTATTCTTGTCTTAACTGGCCTGCATAGAGTTGGCCCTCTGTGTCCACAGGTTTTGCACCTACAGATTCAATCAACTGCAGGTCAAAAATATTCAGAAAAAAAACCTGTGTACTGACTATGTGCAAACTTTCTTCTTATCATTAGCTCCTAAATAATATGGTGTAACAATTATTTACATAGTATTTGGTATTATACGTAATCTAGAGATCATTTAAAGTGTCCAGGAAGATACCCATAGGTTTTATGCAAATACTACACCATTTTATATTAGGGAATTGAGCATCTATAAATCTTGGTATCCATGTTGGTGGGCGAGAGGCGTCCTGAGCCAATCCCCCAGGACAACCATATTTACATATTGGAAATGTAATTGTCCTGTTGATTTGCATTTTCTCAGGGTGCAAGGAAGAATTTGAGTACCCTTCTTCATCCCTTCCTGTGTATCTATCTTATATTCCCTTCTTTCATGTTCATGTGACTAAATCATAGGCCTCTAATACAAAGCCACCCTCTACCAACAGAATCAAACTCATCAGTTACTAACTAGTCAGTAATTTGAGTTGCCATGTTCTGTAGATTTTTACTTTCAGGATCTCTTGACTTTACCTCCTTGCCCATTTCCAAAATCAATCTGCCAGTGCAGGCTCTGACCCACACATGATGGGAGGAACTGTTCACCTGCCCAATGCAATTCATTCTCCATAGTGCTGTCAGATTAATTTTCCTAATGTGGTACTTACTCCACCATTTCCTGTTTAAAGCACTGCCATGGTTCCTCAGTGCCTGCTGGGTAAGTGCCAGCTTCTCCATTTGGCATTTATACTGCTCACACTATGGCTCCAGACAATCATCCATTAGTTGGGAAAAAAAAAAAAAAACCCCAAACACTTCAGAGCCCACCAATGGGTCCTCAGGACGTGATGGCAAACAGGACAAGAAGTGTCTCTGCCATCATGGATCTGATATTTTAATGAGGGAGTCAGATATTAAGCAGCTTATGATGAAATCAAGGATTTATTGACAGGAAGGCAAGCTCAACTCCAGAGGATATTCTTAAATGTGAGCAAAAATGAATTTGATGGAGTAGGGTTGGGAACAGGGCTTCGGGAGGGATGACCTAGCCATGGAGCGGCCTGTGGGAAATGTACAAGTGAGGAAGCAAAAGAAGGGCTTATGGGCCTGGTGTGGTGGCACATGCTTGTAATCCCAGCAGCTCGGGAGGCTGAGGCAGGAGGATCGTGAGTTCAAAGCCAGCCTCAGCAATGGCGAGGCGCTAAGCAACTCCGTGAGACCCTGTCTCTAACTAAAATACAAAATAGGGCTGGGGATGTGGCTCAGTGGTTGAGTGCCCCTGAGTTCAATTGCTGGTATGCTCCCCCTCCAAAAAAAAAAAAAAAAAAAAGACGAGCTTATGGCAAGCAAGGAGGTAAGGGGTTGGATAGAGGACAGAGAGGAAAATGGGTTCTCTGGGCCTGGGGATAATTTTGGACTTTCTTAGATGATAAGTGGGAAACTTTGAGTAGGATTTAGCATGACCAGATTTGAGTTTTAAAAGGTCACTCAGCAGTGATCAAAGTTGGGAGGCAGACTTGGGAGCTTAGGAAGATGTTGCAAAAGCCCAGGCAAGGGACTGCTGTTACTTGGTCTAAGATCGTATTGGCAGGAGTGGGGGGTGGAGACAAGTGATATTTGGAAGTGTTTTGTTGGTAGACTGTATAGGATTTGGTGATGGTTTGGAAATGCATCTAAAGGAGCAGGAAGATGCCTGCTGGGGTGGTGGTGATGTTCTACAAATGAGGGAATATTGGAGGAAGGCCAGATTTGGGGTGACATATGAGTTTATTTTAACTTTTTAAAGACATTAAACAGTGATATTTAGTAAGTAAATAGAATGAAAAGCAATATTGTGTGGTGGTTAAAAGTGTGGATTCTGGAGTCACGTCACCAGCAGCTGTGTGATTTGGGGGAAATTACTGAGGTTTTCTGTGCCTCAGTTTCTTCATCTGTAAAATGGGGGTGAAAATAAGAATAACCTACCTTATATGGCTCCTGGAGGTCCAAATGATTTTGACACATGTAAAGAAGTTCAATAGATGTCTGGCATACAGTATTATATAAATGTTAGTCATTATTATTATTTATATATAAATCCAAAGTTCCTAAAAGCCTTGCTGTTCAAATAAATGTGGGGCTTGTTCATACATGCTAAGTGAAGCCACATGTGGAGATGAGGTTGTTTGTGGAGTAGGTATAGAGTGAGGGCAGGGAAGGACTTAGCTCCAGGTATAGAGGAATCCAAGTGCAAACTGAAGAAAATGAACAAGATGAGATGCCTAAGACTGAGTGAGACAGAGAAGGAGAGGAAGGAGAAATCCAGAAACAAGGGGAGTGCTTTGAGGAGTGGGTGTCAACAGCAGAGTCCAAGGCTGCTCAAGCTTGTCTGAATGCTAAGACTGAACAATGTCCACCTGATGGAGCAAGTCATTGAAAACTTTTGGTCAGTATAATATGGCATAATGGAGGTCAAGGCCAACTTGAAGCATCAGGGAAGAGGGAGGCATTAAGTAGAAACAAATGGTTTGAGAGGTTTGATCTTTTAGGGAAGGACACTTCAGCCATGAACACATGGTTGCCTCCTGGCCAAGCATAGCTCAGTCTTTAAGAGCTAGTCCTAGAGTCTCTTGTTTAGTGTGGAAAGAACCACAACTCCCTTGGTGGTGACCTTCTGTGGGACAGAGGACTTTACTATAGGAATCTCTGGCTCTAGCAGCTTTAGCAGTGGTGGAAGTGGCCCATATTAGCAAGGTTGCTGTAAGTATAGGTGCTCTAGACTTTAGTGGTGCTCATCACAAGATGTCACCATATAGGGAAGAAGATGGGACACTACATTTGATGAATATTCAACAGGCTGTTTTTGGAGAGTGTGCTGGAACCCTGACTCAGCAGGAACTTGGGAATCTGGCCTTCCTGACTAGGAACAGTGGCCTTTGAGTGTGGGTTCAAATGCTTGTGTTTGGGAAGAGCTTCTCTCTTGTCTGGTATGTGTATAGAGGAGACTCCAGGCCAGCCTAACACATCACTGAAGGTGTGTTCCATTACTGGGTGAGCAAACCTGGCTGAGCAGTGAAGTTTGGGCTGAAAATACATGTTTTGTGGAAACGTTCTGCTCTGTGTCTTTGACAGCAAGGTGTGAGCCTTTCATTGTAACATAATGTGACTTGCTAATGATTACTGGAGTGTGGAGGTACCTACCTTGGATCACTGGACCACTACAGGTTCATTACAACAAGGTCATTGGATCCTGCAAAGAAGGGATTCACTGAGACTGAATCATTAGACTGAGGCATTAGCTTTCTATAGGTTTCCCGCCTTGAACATGGCACTTTGTGAAAGAAGTAAATAATAGAAAGTAAAACAGGGGCTGGGGTTATGGCGCAGTGGTAGCGTGCTCGCCTAGCACGCATAAGGCACTGGGTTCGATCCTCAGCACCACATAAAAATAAAATAAAGATATTCTGTCACCTACAACTAAAAAATAAATATTTAAAAAAAAAAAGAAAGTAAAACATATAGTTGATTCTCCTTTTTCACAGCAGTTATATTCTATAGAGTTATGTGAACACTGAATGCTATTAGTATTTAGTGAAAAATAAACCATTGCTCCTGCGGAAATACAGGGTTAGGTTCTCAAAACTTTTAGTCACAACTTTTTCATCAGCAATCAATACATAACCTTGTTTTGTGTGTATTTCTGTTTATTTAATGTGTTTTGTTGACCCATTAGCATTGAACTCACAGCCAACAGCACTGTAACTCATGCCTGAGCAAAGCTTATCTGACACATGTATTTTCTCCATAAGGCCCATCTCAGGCTTCTTGGGCTTAGGAACATCACACAGCTGTTTAGCACTGTACTTGGGGGTCATTTTAAACAATGAAGTCACTAATATACAGCACCAAAAATCTAAAAAATGTTACACTACATATATCATGGAAAGGACACTTGTTTACAATATGACAGTCAAAATAAGAGGGCAGATTGTCATCTTGTTAGACCTCAGCTGGGAAAACACACATGAAGCAACTCAGATTTTTCACCCAGTCGGTACACACATATCTTTGCAAACAACCATGAATGTGGACTGAATATTGATTTTAGGGTTATTAATAAGTTCTAGTAAGCAGACAAATTAAAAAACATGGACTCAACAAGTAATTGAGGGTCTGCGTAAGTTCCGCCTTGTGAACTTTCATGGATGTCTTTAATTTGGATTATTTGGCAGAAGCTGATTATTAAGATTCTATTTAACAAATCTTCTTTACATTGAGATTCACAATTAACTCGAAGGTCAGAACAATCAGTTCAAATATTTATACCTTTAATATCTAAAGTGCAGCACAGCAAGGAGATGTTTAGAAAGATGATGCAAAGACATTGGAAGGTCTATTCCCAGGCTAGTTCTGAAGCTCATGGGTGTTGGCTTGATGTGGCAGTCCATTCCATTCACACATGACAGGAGGAATTGTATTGTGTGTGCGTGTGTGTGTGTATCTGATATATTAGAGAGAAAACCTCTGAAACATTCTAAGACATTTTTCTCTCATTGGCTAGGAGTATATTGCATGTCTATCCACTCACCGATATGGGAAATGAGGCCACCATAATTGACCCAAACCAACCCTAATTCACCCCATGGAGCTGGGACAGTACCCACTTCTTCTGAAACATATGGCTTGTTGAGAAAATGATTTTGAACAAAACTGGGGCTCTGTCGACAGAGGAAAGGGAAATGGATTTGGGATAATCAGCCAACAGAGTCTATCATACATATAAAGAAGGGGACACATTAATATATAGGGAGAAATTTAATTTCAAATCAAGATTTTAGTTTACTTTCTGTTACAGTTCATAGCACTCAGCAGACTGCCAGGCCGGTGCTATCTTGCCTTCCTGGACATTTCACTTCTCCTCAGAGAGAATCTTCATAGGTCCTCTCTTTTCTTTTCTTTTTAAATTTAATTATTTTATTTAAATGCGTTTCAAGTCATAGTACATATACAGAGCTCAATTTTTCCATTTCTCTGGTTGCAAACCAGATAGAGTCACACCATTTGTGTCTTCATACATGCACCAAAGGTAGTGATGAACATCTCAATCAACCATCTTTACTACACCCCTTCCCTTTTCCCTCCCTCCACCTCCCCTGCTGCATCCAGAGTTGCTCCATTTCTCCTATGTTCCCCATTCCCACCCCTCTTATGTATCCTCATCCACTAATCAGAGAGAACATTCGGCATTTGGATTTTTGGGATTGGCTTACTTCACTAAGCATAATGTTCTCCAATTCCATCCATTTGCCTGCAAATGCCATAATTTTATTCTCTTTTATTGCTGAATAATATTCCATTGTGTATATGTACACAGGTCTTTTCTTTAGGCATGCGCGCGCACACACACACACACACATTTTAATTCTCATTAAAACTATGGGGAATAGGAATTGTGGGCAAAAATTTATGAGACTTCATCTTGCTATAGTGAATAAAGGGGGCACCAATTGTTTGCTACTACTCCCTATGGTGGGGAGAGCCTAGCTGCCTATTCCTTGAGTTGAGCTGGCCTTTATTGACTGCATAGTACAACACAGAGAAAGTGAAGTACTGGAATTTTTGAGGTTACTTTCTCCTACACCTCTTGGACTACTTGCTTTTGGAACTTAGCCACTGCTTTGGGAAGGAGTCTATCTCAAAGAGAGATCCCTGTGGAAAAGAACTAAGACCCATGGACCACAGCTCATTTGTGCTTCCAGCTGTTGGACAGCAACAACTTGCCAAGCACGAGTGTGCCATCTTGGAAGGTGATCCCTCTGGCCTCAGGTGAGCCCCCAGCTGGTGCTGCATGGAGCAGAGTTGAGCTGTCTCCACTGAGCAATTCCCCAAATGCATATTCATGAGCAAAATAAATGATTATTTTTGTTTTAAGTGACTACATTTTGGAGTGATTTGTTACATAGCAATAGATAATGGAACATTTACCATAGAAATCAAGACAGACTCAGGACTTTAACAATTCTATCTGGGGGCTTCAGATCATTCATCGGACTCTTCTCAGTATGGTATTCAAAAATGCTTGTTGAATGAATAAAAGAATAACCATTTCTGCCTTCAGGAAAGTTAAGGAATAAGAAGAAACTTGTAGGCTATTCTTTTCTAGGAATATGATTTCAAGCTTTAGTCCTTTCTGTTTTCTTGGAACATCCAGAAAAATCCTAGAATCAAAGGGTTGAAAGGAGCATGTGTGACTTGTCACCCTGCCCCAGGGTCACATGGCACTTCATTCACATGCTTTCCAAGTTGGTTTTATTGCCTCTTTAACTTTTCTCCTGAAAATCTCAAGAGAAGGAAACCATTAACCTCAGCTTTTGTGACAAGTGAGTCATTGATATTAGTCAAGAAGATGCAGAAAAAGAAATATTTTCCCTTCATTTCAAATAAATGAGGATTTTTATCTTTCTTAAAATTTATTTATTTCCATATTCTATGAAATGATATCCAGAGTATTTTGGAATAATTTTCCAATTGATGACAGGATTCTCATTTCTTCTACAGAGGTGTTTCCAATACTCCACAGGGCAGAGCAAAGCCCTCACATGTGCAACGTGGAGGCTTTCCTCACAGAGGCCAGATTTCTGTGGTGAAAATATTGTCTTGAGAAGCAAGGCACATCAGGCACCACAGAAATAAATGCTAGACTCGAAGGATATAAAATCAATATACAAAAGACAGGACACCAATAAAGAACTTGCTAAAAAAGAAGCAGTCCCATTTATAAGAGCTACCCCAAACAAGATATTTAGGAATAAATCTAACTAAGGAGCTCAAAGATCTCTACAATGAACATGATACAATAATGATGAAGGAAATGATGCAGGACCCAAAAAGTGGAAAGTTATCCTATGTTCACGATTAGAAGAAGTAATATGGTAAAAATGACTATACTGAAAGTGATCTGTAGATTCAATGCAATCCCCATCAAAATACTATTCTTTTGTTACACATGGATTTCCAGTTTTCCTAGCACCATGTTGAAGAGGCTATTGTTTCTCCAGGGAATGTTTTTGGTGCCTTTGTCTAGTATGAGATAACTGTATTTATGGGAGTTTGTCTCTGTGCCTTCTATTCTGTACCTTTGGTCTATATGTCTGTTTTGGTGTCAATACCATGCTGTTTTTCTTACTATGGTTCTTTAGATTAATTTAAGGGACTTAAATTGTGATGCCTCCTGCTTCACTCTTCTTGCTAAAGATTGCTTTGGCTATTCTGGGTCTCTTATTTTTCCAAATGAATTTCATGATTGCTTTTTCTAGTTCTATGAGGAATGTCATTGGGATTGTAATAGGAATTGCCTTAAACCTCTATAATGCTTTTGGTAGTATGGCCATTTTGACAATATTAATTCTGCCTATTCAGGAGAATGGGAAATATATCTTTTAAGGTCTTCTCTCACCATGCATAAAGCTCAATTCAAAGTGGATCAAAGACTTAGGCACTAGAACAGAGACCTTGCGCCTAACAGAAGAACAAGTAGGCTCAAATCTTCACCATGTTGGCTTACAATCTGACTTCCTTAACAAGACTCCTAAAGTGCAAGAAGTAAAATCAAGAATTAATAAATGGGATGGATTCAAACTAAAAAGCTTCTTCTCAGCAAAGGAAATAATCAATAATATTAAGAGAGCCTACAAAATGGGAGAAAATCTTTATCACATGCATCTCAGATACAGCATTAATCTCCAGGATATATAAAGAACCCAAAAAACTTAACAACACAAAACCCCCAAATAACCCAATCAACAAATGGGCTAAGGAACTGAAGAGACACTTCACAGAAGAAATACAATTGATCAACAAATATATGAAAAAATGTTCAACATCTCTAGCAATTACAGAAATGCAAATTGAAACTACTCTAAGATTTTATTTCATGTCAGTCAGAATAGCAGTTTTCAAGAATACAGCAACAAGCGGGGCACGGTGGTGAAAGCCTGTAATTCCAGCAGTTAGGGAGGCTAAGGCAGAAGAATCACGAGTTCAAAGCCAGCCTCAGCAAGGGCGAGGCACTAAGCAACTCAGCGAGACCCTGTCTCTACATAAAGCACAAAATAGGGCTGGGGATGTGGCTCAGTGGTCGAGTGCCCCTGAGTTCAATCTCCAGTACCAAAAAAAAAAAAAAAAAAAAAAAAGAAAAGAATACAGCAACAATAAATGTTGGCAAGGATGTTGGGAAAAAGGTACACTCATACATTGCTGGTAGAAATGCAAATTGGTGTAACCATTATGGAAAGCAGTATGCAGATTCCTCAGAACACTTGGAATGGAACCACAATTTGACCTAGCTATTCTACTCCTTGCTTTATATCCAAAGGACTTAAAATCAGTATACTATAGTGACACGGCCATATCAATGTTTATAGCAGCTCAATTCACAATAGCTAAACTATGGAACCAACCTAGATGCCCTTCAATAGATGAATGGATAAAGAAACTGTGGTATATATACACAATGAAATATTACTCAGCAACAAAAGAGAATAAAATTATGGTATTTGTAGGTAAATGGATGGAGTTGGAGAACATCATGCTAAGCAAAGTAAGCCAGTCCCCAAAAACCAAAGGCTGAATATTCTCTCTGATAAGTGGATGCTGATCCATAATGCAGGAAGGGGCATGGGAAGAATGGAGGAAATTTGGTCAAAAGGGAGGAGAGGGGATATAGGGACAGGAATGTGGTGGACTGAAATGGACATCATTGTTGTAGGTTCATGTATGACTGCACATATGGTGTGACTCTACATCATGTACAACCAGAGAAATGAAAAGTTGTGCTCCATTTATGTACAATGAATCAATGCATTCTGCTGTCATGTATACCTAAGTAGAATAAATAAATTAAAAAATCTATATATTGTAAAATACCTTTTAATAAAGTCTCCTTTTTAAATTAAAAAAAAAGAAACTGTGGTATATATACACAATAGGATATTACTTAGCCGTAAAGAAGAATGAAATTATGGCTTTTGTAGGTAGGGGCTGAGCTGGAGATTATCATGCTGAGCAAAATAAGCCAATCCCCAAAAAACCAAAGGCCGAATGTTTTCTCTGATATGCAGATGATAATTCACAATAAGCAGGGGTGACTAAGGAAGAATAGAGTTACTTTGGATTAGACAGGAGGAAGTGAAGGGAGGGGAAAGGGCATGGGGATAAGAAGAATACAGATATTATTACCCTATGTGCATATATGACTATACGACTGATTTGATTCTACATCATGTACAATCAGAAGAATGAAAGTTATACTTCATTTATGGGTGATGTGTCAAAGTGCATTCTACTGCCATGTGTAACTAATTAGAACAAGTAAAAAATATAATTCTTTGCAGAAATAGAAAAATAAACTCCTAAAATTCATATTAAACCACAAAAGACCCAGTATAGGCAAATCAAGCTCTGCTAAAGGGAGGAAAAAATGAACAAACAAAGCTGGAGGTATCATAATACTTGATTTCAAAACAAGTTTCAAAGCTATATTAACAACATGATACTGGCATTAAAATCAACTCATTCATCAGTGGAAAGGAATAGAGAACCAAGAAATCAGTCCGTGTACATATAGTCAATTGATTTTTGACAGAGGTGTTAAGAACATCCTCTAGAGAAAGAACAGTATCTTTAATAAAAGGTGCTGGCAAACCTGAATATCCATATGCAGAAGAATGAAATGAGATCCCTACCTCTCACTATTCACAAAAATCAACTAAAAATACATCAAAGACATAGATGCAATATCTGAAACTATGAAATTAGTCCAGGAAAACATAGAGGAAACACTTCAGCACAATGACATAGGCAAAGATGGTTTGGATAGGACTCCAAAAGAAACAAAAGTAAAAATAGACAAATGGTATTATACCAAACTAAGAAGATCTGCATGTAAAGGAAATGGTTAATGGAATCAAGAGATAATATACAGACTTGTAGAAAAGTATTTCCAAATTATATATATCTGACAAGGGATTAATACCCAGCATATATAAGGAACTAAAAAACTGAACACCAAAAAGCAAATAATCCCATTAAAATGGGCTAAAAAATTCGAGCAGATATTTCTCAAATGAAGACATATAAGTGGCCAATAAGTATATGAAAAATGTTCAATATTCCTAATCACCTGGGATTGAAATAAAAAGCACAACAAAATATCATCTCAACCTAGTTAGGATGGCTATTATCTAAAAGTCTAAAAATAAATGCTGGTGAGGGTATAGAGACTGTTAGTGGGAATGTAAATTAGTACAGCCATATGGAAAACAGTATAGAGATTCCTTGAAAAACTAATGCCATTTGATCTAGCGATCCCTCTACTGGTATATATCCAAAAGAAATAAAATCAGTATGGTGAAGTGATATCTGCATTTGTGTTTATTGTAGCACTATTCACAACAGTCAAGATGTAGAATCAAAAAAAGTGTCTATCAATGGATGAAGGGATAAAGAAAATGTGGTGTATATACTCAGTGGAATATTATTCAGCCATAAAAAGAATGAAATTTTATCATTTGCAGCAACCTGGATGGAACCAGAGGTCATTATGTTAAGTGAAATAAGCCAGATGCAAAAAGACAAATACCGTATGTTCTTACTCATTTGAAGAAAGTAAAAGTTGATTGAATAGAATGTAGAGAAACAGCGGTCACTAGACACTGGGAAGGGCAAGGGGGAGAGGAGAGCAAAACTGTTCAATAAAAGGCACTGAAACAGAGTTAGAGAGGGAGAATTAGTTTAGGTTTTCTGTAACACAATAGGGCAACTATTGGTTACAACAATCCATGATATATTTAAAAATAACTAGAAGAGCACAAAAATTCCCAACATGTACAAATGATTAATGTTTGAGGAGAGATAAATGCTTATCACCCTATCTATTGTCTCCAAAATGACTTGTCACAAAATGGAGCTAGCAGAGGGTCCTTTGGGACTCCATACATGGTGTTGGTAGAGTCATAGTACTGGAGTTTTCAAAGTCTGAGTCAACCATTTTCTATTTTAAAATTCTGCCAATGATATTCTTATGCACAAAGGCCAGTAAGTAGAGTTATTTTAGCATTTAAAAAATATTGCATTAAATTGGTGCAACCAATCTGGAAAGCAGTATGGAGATTCCTTAAAACACTTGGAATGGAACCACCATTTAACCCAGCTATCCCACTCCTTGGCCTATACCCTTAAAAACAACATACTACAGTAACACAGCTACTTCCATGTTTATAGCAGCACAATTCACAATTGCAAAGCTGTGGAAGCAACCTAGATGCCCTTCAATAGATGAATAGATAAAGAAACTGTAGTATATATACACAATGGAATATTACTCAGCAATAAAAGATAATAAAATTATGGTATTTGCAGGTAAATGGATGGAGTTGGAGAACATCATGCTAAGTGAAATAAGCCAATCCCGAAAAACCAAAGGCCGAATGTTCTCTCTGATTAGTGGATGCTGATACATAATGGGAGTGGGGGTGGGGAGCATGGGAGAAATGGAGGAACTTTGGATGGGGGAGAGGGGAGGAGGGAGAGAGGAGGGGCATTGGGAGTAGCAAAAATGGAATGAGATAGACATCACTACCCTAGGTGCATGTATAAAGAAATGAATAGTGTGATTTTATCTTGTTTGCAACCAGAGAGATGGAAAATTGTGCTCCATATATGTCCTATGACTTGAAACACATTCTTCTGTTTTAAAAATAAATTAAAAAAATAAAAACATTAAAAAAATATTGCATTATTACTGATCTTGGCTTAGTCAAGGGTGAGAAATCAAAGAGGATGGATATTTGCCTGTTTAAGATAATACTTAAGACACTTCAGGTGTTGAAGTTAGGGCATATTGTTCCCTATGATATAAGGAAAACTCTTGGTTTCACACAGGCATTGTGGTAGATGGTTACAAAATGGCTTCCAGTAAATGTCACCTCCATGAATTGAACTTGGATTGGCCTAATGACTTGCTTACCATTGTACAAGTTCTGTGGAGTGTCTGTTCTCATTCTCTCACCACACCTGCCACATTGAGAATCCCTTTATAGCCTCCTTGAGGATGAGAGGCCAGTTGAAGAGAGACGTTCTGGAGGATACGTGACTGTGGCAGTGAGAGGACCTCAGTTATTCCAGCTGGGCCAGAAGTGTGAGTGGAGCCATGTTGGATTCTCCAGTCTCAGTCTGTTCACCAGTTGGCCAGGGAACTCATGGGGCAGAAATAACTTGCCCAGCTAAGCCTGGCCCAGATTAGAAAATTGTGAGCCAATCAATGATTGTGGTTTTAAGTAACTAAGTTTAAGAATGATTTAATACATGGCAGTAAATAACTAACAAACATGGTGGGAAACACCTGATCTGTGAATGCCGTGGCACTCAATCAGAGCAGATGGAATTGTGAAAACAGCTGGGCATGGTGACCCTCTAGCCAGTGTGTTCCTGTTTCCTTTTTCTCTGAGAGGTTGACTTAGGATCCTATGCATACTTCTCTTCGGCACTGATTTTGTCTCTAGGTCTGTCTCTCCCACTGGAAATGTAAATTCCTTGTAGAAGCTGCTGCACTTCAGCCTTTCTGTTGTTCTAGTGCCTAACCTGGTGTTTACCACGTAGAAATTACTTTAGAAATGTTTATCAAAAAACAAAAATGAAACAAAATTACCCTCCTCACAAAACGAAACAAAAAACAAAACAAATGAAATGCTAGCTTGTCCTATTAGGAAGGAAAAAATACATTTCTGAATGAACTGGCAAAGAGAATCCCAGAGAAAAGAAAACTTGGTTGTTTCTTTTGACTTCAGGGTTTCTTCTTGTTCTCTGTATGGAACTATATTTGTCTTCCTTTCTATTTCATTTGCAGAATGTTTAGTGCTTCCTACATTAATTTTAATTATTATTGCTACCTAGAAAAATAATACAGAGCTTCAGTGTAGGATTTCCCTCCCCACTATTTAATTATATGTTAATTGATGAATAGAAAGAGACAGTTTCATTTATTCCATTTATTCAAGAAATATTTGAATACCGTTGATGGCAATATCTTATAAGGTCACAAAATGAATATATTACTGCATTCTTGAATGTTGGTATTTACATATGAGTGTGTTGGTATGTCTGTGGCTGTTCTGGGCATCTTTCTAAGTTTATTTCTAAGTATCTCTCTTGAGTATCTCTCTTCTTTCCTTCTCTTCCTCTTGTCTGTTTTTGTCTCTGTATTTTTATTTTCTGTCTTTCACTCTAAATACTTTCCCTGTCTCTATATCTTATTTAACACTAAAATCAAACTACATAAGATATTTTACTAATTATACTTACCATAAATAATCAATATTTTTTGCCCCTAATGAATTTATCATCTAAATACAACATTATATAATTATCTCCTTTGAAACTCCCCAAATTATGAGGAAGTTTCTTCTTAGATAACATACCTTAACTGATTATTTTTCTGTGGGTAGTGGCCTTAAGTATTAAAAAAAAACAAACAAGTTCTTTTTACTGGTGAGATCCTAGATATTATGCTTTAAAAACCTGCTTCCTCTTTCCAGTCATCTTGAATTTAGCAAATGTGGGGAGAGGAATGAAGTTTGGATCTCACTTACTCATAGTCCTTAGGGCTTCCCTGCCAGAATCTCAGTGGAAATGGGAGCCTCCATCACAGCCAGGCTTGGCCTCACTGGGCCAAGTGACCAGTTGATTCCAGATGCTGTGCCCCATCCTCCCTCCTGAGCTGTGTCATGTACAGAGTGGGGCTTCCTGGATCTGACTCCTTTACCTTTCCTTCCCCAGAACAGAGATTTCTTAGGATAACTTTCTTCTTCACCCACAAAATTCCACTGCCCCTTCCTAGCCCTACCTTTACCTGGAAAAAGTAAAAATGTAGAATACTGGGAATTCCTCCCTCCATGATCAATTTACCAAGATTTCTGTCTTTTCTCCCTTGCAAACTCCACCAACCCTGAGTTCCTTGTTCTCTGTTGGAGCCCTAATGATAAAGTCATAATTCTAAACCTTACATGTCACTTAGCATGGCAGAGCCTGTGGCTATGCACTCTGCTGCAGTTGGATGTGCCCAGGTACCTGAATTTTAGCCATTGGAATGGGAGTGAATGTGATATAGGCCACTTTGGCTTGGATACACACCTCTTCTCTTTCTTCATTCTCCTCCAGCAGAATGCCAGTGCTCGGGAAGAATTAGGTTAGAGATGACAGAGCTGACATCACCTTGGAACAGACCTGTCTATCCTGGATCTAGAACTATTTCAGATAACTATTTCAGATATATAAATAATTTCAGATACCTATTTCAGATATATAAATAATTATAAATTTTCTAATATATAAATAAGAGATTAACTCTATTAGGGTTGAACCCTTGCATTTTGGCTATTTGTTACAACATTTAGCTCCCCCTAACTAATCAACTGAGATAATTGAACAATTGTCCAAATGTTCACCCTAAGACAGGACACATTGCAAGTGGCTTATAGTGAAGAATTTCAGCCTAGGATGTTGACTCCTTGTAAATGGCTTATACTAGAAAGAACTCTATGCGGAGAGTTCCAAAGGGTAGTTTGTGCATGTGAATATTTCAGAGCTGATTTTTTGCCATATTGCCCTGTATCAGTTTGCCTTTGTTGCTCAGTAAACTACCCCTAATATAATGGCTTAAAACAATAACAATTAATTAATAATATGTAGAGAGCCATCTGTGGGCTGTGTGTGGACCACCGTGCATCATAGCCATTTGAACAGGAGAATTTGGTGTCTGGGAATGACTCGTGGACATTTCCTCTGGTTGACTGCCCTGACATTCTGAGCCCTATTCAAGCTCTGCCAAAAGTCCCACAAAGCACTGGAGATAGGGGTGACCTGCTGTAGCTGCACAGCCCCTCTGAGATGGATGTGACCTGCCAAGATGCCAATCAACCCGCTGACTGAAAGACATCACAAAGTGAGACTCCACCCTGGAAACCTTATCCCTGCCTTTGATGCACCCTCTTATATAAACCGCTGGAGCCATTCTCTTGTTGTCTAGCTCCAGCTCCTGTGTGGGTTGGACCTGTCAGTCCTACCCTTCTTCCTACCCTCTAGGCAGGAAGAAGAATGCCTCAAGGAGACACTGGCTGTCTCCCCATGATAATATCAGATCATGATTCTTTGGGGTTGGCAATTAGCTGTGCAGTTCTTCTGGACTTTCCTGGGCTCATTCATGCAATTGCAGGTCAATGGCCTGGGGCTGAATGGGCTAAGATGACTTCATGTCCACAGTGCATTGGCTTCTTCCCATGGCCTGTCTAGCAGGTTAGCTGAAAAGTTTTCACAGGATCATCTCAGGTTTCCAAGTGCAGCAAGAGAGGGCAAATGCTAAGGTAGAAGCATTTTGTATCATGTTTGCTAATGTCCCATTGGCTAAAGTGAGTGACACGTCCAAGCTCAAATTCAGGGGCTAGAGCAATAGACTCTTTCTTTTGGTGAGTTTGAAGGGAGGAACTCCACAATATTGCGGGGGCATGTTTTGGTCTATCTGTGTCTCCCAAGTCAGGTGCGTACTGAAGTGCCACAATGCTAAGCAACTTTGAAGAAGATGGAGAAAGGACTGGTGGGGGTGAAAGGGCAGTGTAATGCCCAGGTTGCCACTTTTTTTTTTTTTTTGCCATGGGTTGTAAGAAAAATCACTCACCTCTGCTTCCCATCTCAAATGTGGAAACGGAAGCACAGAAAAAAATGTTTAGCTTAGTAATCTCTACAGGTCCATCCAATACTCTAATTTTATCTTTCGTTCCCAGCAGAGGAATCAGATTCAAAGCACACATTATGGTAACTGAAAACATACTTGAGTGTGTTTTATGGTGGTGCAGGGGCTCCTCCTGACCAGCCAAACCCTGAGGCAAGACTCAGAGCAAACCCAGTGGGTGCCAGGGCCGAGGGCATTGCCAGGGCAGAGCCATGCCAGCCCAGCTGTGGTCACTTCCAGCCTCTTTCAAGTTTAACTCGGGTGAGTGGGAGGTGGGAATCCACTTTTATTTCTGGTCTGCTTCCTGCTGATTGTGATTCTTCCGTTAAGGCTCTGTGCAAGTTGAATCTCACCTCCACTGTCCTCCACTGGGCCAGCTTCTCCTTTTATAAGTGTTTTCTTTTGCAGAGGTGGTGGATGGATGCAGCCACATTTTCCAAACACAAATAAGCCAGAATGGAAGGTGCCCCTGAGAGCCTTCGTGCTTGGAGCAACGTCCAGGAGCTCTGGGGCTGCCGGCCTCCTGGGGGTCCCTCTGCTTTGCTTCTCCTAGCTCTGCCAGCAGCTCCACCATTCAGGGAAGAGCAGGTGCAGTGTGATGATTCCATGCTGGATGAAAGTAGAACTCGAGGGGAGAAGACATCAGGAGGAGTGTTCTCTGTGGGTGAGGGCAGAATTGGGAATTTTTGTCTTTTACCCAAGGAAATGGCTATAGTGACAGGAAGTTATGTGGCTTTTTACACTACCCACACCTCCCACCCACACCACTGCTCCAGAGATTCACCTAGCAGGCTTGGCCTGAATAGAACCCTCTGTGAAGTCTCTTTCCTTCAGACTCTCCATGTTTTCTTACAAACAAAGCCACCAGCAAAGAAAGTGCCGGAAGGAATGGAAACCACAGAAAAGCTGGAAAAGCTTCCCTGTGGCTGAAGTGGAAGAGCCAATGGACAGAGTAGTTTTAAGAGCCTGTGGGCTCTTTGAATCCTGTTAGTAGCAAGTCCCCTCATCCCAACCCCAACCCGACACACTGCCATACTGAGACCCTTCGGTGCCGGAGCCAGCAGAGAACCCAAAGGCTGGGGTCTTGGAGTTAGTGAGCTGAGCTTAATTCTTTGAAAATAATGGTTAAGATCGTGATGGTGGTGGCCACTGTGAATGGGAGGAGAAGGAAGTAATGAATAGGAAAGAGAAAGATTAAAACAAACCTTCCCAACCTATTTTACAAATGGGAGCTTTTGGGTAAACATGGAAACTTGTTTTATTCTAATATTGCTGCTTCTGGCAATCAGGATCAAAAGACAGGAAGCAAACATGCCCAGTAGTACCTGGTTGCTCTTTCCTGTACTGAGAAGCTGTTCAGCAGAAGGCTTGCCCTAAGGGAGATTGCCTGTATGGGTATCTTTCTTTGAGAATAAAAAATTAAACAGGCTGATCAGATTTCCAGTTAAGTTTAGTGACTCAATCCCTGGTCAGATGTTTGAATGACTGTTCTGGGACTATTGAAAGAGAAATCATCATGAGTGACAATGACCTGACAGTGATCCAGGTCAGGTGAGTGCGTGCTATCAGGAAAGTCTCAGCCGCGTCCTGCTTGAGGAGGGAATAAGTAACCCTTGGAGGTGTGGGCTGGCTGGAAATAAAAGTCTGAAGAATTAATATTGAGAAAATATTTAATATTAATATTAAAAAAGTACTATTAAGAAATAAAAGATACAAGAAATGTAACTTAAAGAGAGGGCTTTGCCGATGGAAAAGACCTGATGGGTCTGATCCTAACAAAGGGAAAAAGCCCTCAATGCTTTATTTATAGTGAAACACAACAAAGGAATTTATTGTGAGGAAGGGTTCTTCAAAGGTAAAGAAAAAGCAGAAGGCTATGTGGAAGTTGGCCTGATTGGGGATTTATCACTTGTGTGGTAATTCTTCCTCCTTCAGACAGCTGGCGCCACAAGGCTAGTTGGGGCACTGGTATCTCCTTTACCTCTGGGAAGTTGCATTTAAACCTAGGGCTGAGTCAATAAATTTCACAGTATCACAGAATTCTCTTTGAGCAGGACATTTGCCAAGGCAATGAAGCAGTCTCAGATCGGTAAGATAATATGGAGAGAGTTCTCCAACGGGCTCACCTCTGCTTAGAGATGGCTCAGACACACCCACAGTTCATTCCAGGCTTCCAACAGGAAAGAATTTAGGAAGTAAGCTAAGATGCATAAACTGGAGAGTAGGCAAATATGGATTAAAAAGGAGGAGGAGGTCTAGAAGACCAACAGACAACATGATTGAGTTGGTCATGGATATTTCCTAAGTCTCTCAGCAAAGAGGGGCAAACATTTACAGGGTGTCTTTTGGTATAAAACTCATAGCATGGAGAGGCAGGGAGAGAAGAGATACTAGGGAATCTGACTTTGAGAAAGCAGAAACCTTGTTCAGGAGTTTTGGATTTTGTAGAAGAGGAATGTGAAATGGAGTTTCTTAGAGACAATTCCATCCAACTACTGCTTAAGCTGCTTTCTGATCCACTCTTTTCAGGGCTGACCATGAAGAGTTAGAAGTCACTTGTGTTACCCATAAATCCCCAGCCTTATTAGTGTGTTTACTGCAAATAAGAGCACACTTTCCTTTATTGTGCCAATTAATTTGCTAGAGTACCCATTGGCCTAATTGCAGGAAATGAGTTTCTCTCAAAAGTTCCCCTGTGAATTCTAAGATAACTTCCTTATTTCATAATTAAAAAGACTCCACCAAGTTGCTGCTCTGGGAACAAAAGGGACAGTTGGCTTCAAAGGCAAGTTCTGGGTTGCCTCCAGAAGGCAGCAGCTTTTTGTTACACTCAGAAGGGATATTTGTTCTGTTTGGTTTTGTTTTAGCTTCCAAGAAAGCCAAGTTGTTCTCTTTAGACATCTTACTGCAATGCAAATCCTCTTCAAGGTGCCTGCTGTGTGTTGTACACTTTGTAGGGTGCTGTTTTACATGAGATATAATCTACTTATGTAACGGAGTCTCAAAGTAGCACTGGCTTAAACAGTACTGAAGTTTCTTTCTTTCTCTGTAGAAGTCTGGCTGGTTAGTTCTTGAGAGACTGTTCAAGGTCCCAGGTATCTTTGGTCTTGCTGCTCGGCTGTCCAAAGGGTATTGTTCTTGCTCACATGTTCCAATGTGGCTCACCGCCACAACATATGCCAGCCAGGAGAAAGGGGAAAAGAGAACAAGGAAGCCTGGAAATTGCATGCTTAAATTTTTTTCCCCCACATCCCAGAACTTAAGCACATGTCCATATGTAGCTGCAAGGGAGTTTGAACATGTAGGTTTTGCTCCAAATGGGCATGTGGGTGAAAGGCAATAGCCATAGGCTCCTAAGGTACATGTATAACATTTTAAAAATAGCACTTACATTAACCCTACAAGAACATTACATTATCCTTAGGAAATTTAGACTTAGACAACTTCTACTGGCTGAACGTACGGGGAAGCCAGAAAGCATGAGAGGTAAAGGGATGTGGATTGCAGAGGAGGGAAAGGTTGGGAATGGATTCAAGAGCAAATGGATCAATGACAGGCACATTGGGAATCATTGCAGACTTTGTATGTGGAGGAAGCTCTACATTGCCAATAAAATGAAAATACTTATTGATGGATATGTGCTAGAAGAATATGTGCCTAATCCAAGGGCTTAAGAACAAAGAATAAGGATAGTACTGAGTTTAAGATTTATAGCACAAGGTGGAAAGGGAAATACTTTGTTGTGTTTCCTGAAAACTCTTGTCCCTCCCATCCAAGTTATTCATAGGGACAATATGTCTGTGAACATTTGATAGAACATCAGAAGTTGAGAATAAACATAAACTTGACACCAAACCAGATGGACCCATTGTTCTCACACTAATTGGACATGATGCCGGCCCCGCACGGTATAGAAATAAAGCTGTTAAAATCTGCCATCCAACATCTGCTACAGCTGCTGTTTCCCATATGTTCCCTGGTCTCTCTTACCTCCTGGCCTCTGTTCATGCTGTTTCATCCAGAATTGCACACCCACATCGCTTCCTGTTGCCATTGTCTAGACCCTCTCCCAATTTCCTTCATTTGGCTAATCCCATCTCACCATATGCCTCAGCTGATGCCACTTTCTCTAAGAGATCCCTGCTCCAATCTGGATTAGACTTATCTTATATGCATCATATTGCCACTTGTACATTACTTCTACCAGTATTAATAATATAATATTAATAGTTTACCCTCATGGGATGCTCACCATGTTCCAAGGGTTATACTAAGTGTTTTCTATACATCATTTCATTTTAACAACTCAGTGAGATGTGTACTATTATTCATTCCTTGGGGATGAGAAAACTGAAGATCAGAGAAACTAAGTATATTAGTCTCCTGGGCTACCATGACAACCACCACAAACCCAATGGCCTAAAACTTGGCTAGATATGAAGCACCTGGAGCCAGACTGTGTGTTTCTTGATAGCCACTATTTTCTCACCACGGCGCCTACTTGGTGATCATTTTCCAAAACCTGTGCATCAGATGCATAAATCGGTGCCAGGTACATGGATATTTCATACAAATGGAATCACACAATGGATGACCTCTAGGGTCTGGCCTCCC
>PVHX01014626.1:0-49717 GCA_004024805.1 Geosciurus inauris | reverse complement strand
AAAACTTATAAGACCATTCATACAAACTCAGACAATTAAAATGTTGGGTGTTATAATTGATTTCAATATAGTAATAAAATAATAAAAATTGGAGCTCTGTTAGGGAGTTGGGTCTGTGAAGGAAAGCTTGAGTAGAAACTAGGGTATAATGTGTGGGTTCTGGGACCCAGGATGCATAGGGAGGCAGGTGGCCCTATGAAGTGGAACAATAATGATGGTTGTCATTTGTAAATTACAATGTGCGAGGTATTTTGCATGTAAGGTATTCTGAAGACTTAGCAGCTCTCTGACCTAAGGATTATTTCCATTTTATGAATGAAGAATCTGAGGCTTAGCCTGGTTATGAACCCTCAGTCATACTGTTAATGTCAACACTGGATTTGACCTTGATCTCTCTGTTTCATATACTGGTCCTGCTCTGTCAGATTCAAAATAGAATCAACAGTTTCCCAAACAACAGCAGAGCTTTCTCCAGTTTGTACACTTGAAAAGGGTAACTCCCTCACTTAGTGAGACCCTGTGAGTCTGTCTGGAGTAGAGAGGCAATATTGAGATCAAACTACCAAGTTGTCTTTGTCTTAGGGAGGAAGAGCAGAGGAGGAGGCTCTGCACATCATTTTGACAGCATTGAGCAGCACACAGGTCTCTCATTCCTTGTGCCAGTGAACTCGGCAGGAGCCCAGCAGAACCCTTTTTGGTGTCTTTGGTCAATAAGCTACCCTGTGGAGGGTGCTCATGTATTGAATTCCTATTCCACTCAACTTCAATTCATTTGACTTTGGAGGGTTTGCAACATGCCCTTGCCTCTTAAGCTGAGCTTTCTCTAGAGTTGCTGTGTGACTGATTCCTTGTCAGACTTCATTAGAAATTCAGATGATATTGATTGTAAATAGGCCCATGGGGTTTGAGAACTGGTAGAGCATAGGTAAGAAGGAGATGTTAAACTTTTCCTAAATTCAAGTTGTATTAAATTTATCATTTCCCAGTAGTACACATAGTAATGGAAACAATATATTGTTTTTTTCCAACTCATTCATTCATTCATTCTCGGAGACTCAGGCTCCTTCCAACTTATCCCTCCAATAATCCTAGGGTCTAATGAATGTTAATAGCCTACCATGTACAAGTATACTGGGGTGAATACTAAGTGCTATACATTTAGAGATTTATATATCAATCATGCCTGTCCTGGAGAGTAGGGCATTGACCCCAAGGGTGGCATATGGTCTTGGTATAAATCTCAGGATTTTGCAAAAATGTGAAATTTTGTTTTCTTAGAAGATAGGAATTGCATTTGTTTTGTTCATGGGATGTAGCCCATATCTCCGCTGCCTAGCACAGAACCTACCTCAGTTAAGCTTCAATAGGCATGTTTGTCTTATATTTTAATTGGTTCATTGTAATTATACATAATAGTGGGATTCATTATGCCAACAGGTACTTTTTGAATTGATTTAACATCTCCTTTTTTAAAACTTATTTTTATTTGTTCTTTTTAGATATACATGATGGAAGAGTGTATTTTGACATTATACATACATGGGATATAACTTATTCTAATAGGATCCCATTATTGTGGTTGTACATGATATGGAGTTTCACTGGTTGTGTATTCATATATGAACATAGGAAAGTTATATCTGATTCATTCTATTGTCTTTCCTATTCCTATCCTCTTCTCTTCCCTTCATTCCCCTTTGACTTAACATTTATAATTGCATGATCAAGTTGCCAGAATCGGTTAACTCATGAGTTCTGTTTATTCCTTTTAGTGAGCTAGAAATTTTTGGTTTCCAAAGTTGATCTGGTAGACAAATGGCTAAATTCTGGTAACTGGTGAATGTGCTTAGTTACAGATTGGATGAATGATTTATTTTTAATAAAAGCAGAAGGTTCATGACAAGCTCAACAAATTGTTGGCAGTTTTAAGCCGTTATACAAGGTAGCACAGGAAAATTTTTCAACAGATGAAACCTGTTAGATTATATAATATTCTTGTAAGGCAACTAGGAAAATAACTTTTAAAATTACATCTGTCTTGTTATTTAAAAGCAGAAATAACCTGAAAAGTCAGAGATTATGAAGAATTAGTTTGATATTTGATGGCATTTTATGATTCAAAAAATTGATAGGTGTTGATTTCTCAGAAAAGTTAAATTATAATTCTAGATTTAGAAATGATAGTCTCCATTTGACTACTAATTTTGTTAGAGTCAATGTTCATCTACTTTCAGATGATTTTATATATCCCACCTTTTAAAAACTCACATTCTAAATTTAAGCCTATACCTTGCCATAGTGTTTATGAAATGGATTGAATCTTACAGAATGTTCCAGTAAAATCTGAAACCATAGCAAGTACTAGAGTTTTTACATTTGAAAAGTGTTGTAATCAGTGATGGATTTGGAATTATTGCCATCTGATTCCTGAATCTTGAGGCCTAGGCCTTAGGAACACATTATCCTGATGTTTATAAAATGTCATTTTACTAATGTCCTGTTTATACTTTGACTTTGTTGCTAAAAAAATACATTTGCTTCCTTCAAAGTACTAGATGAAAGAATTTTACTGCAACTACATATTACATTTGAGCTACCCAATAGTCCTTCATCCTCACCCCTTCTGTCTGAAAAGAACTCGTTCCCTATCATCACTGATTTCCTCCATGACACATGATAAGAATTTAGTTGTTTTGTGCAATTTCACATGAATACTGAATTCTTGGCATTATTTCTTGTACCTCCCTTTGCTCTTCTATTTTATCTTAACAGTGTTTTCTCTTTGGAAGAAAACTTACCAATTTCTTAAACCAGACTTTTAATTAAAATATGCAAAATGAATGAGCACCCACTCATTCCTCTAAATTCAGTAGCAAATCTAATCCTTTGAAAATCTTTCTGCTTAACTCAACGCTATTAATCAGTGTGAGACTAAGCCAAGGGTACAGGAGAAAGCAATGGAAAAAGGGAGGAATAGACAGTAACTGAGCTGATATTTTATAGTTAGGTTGGCGGCAGTTGAACTTCCAGCTTTTCTTTTTAAATTAAGAACATCATGTGCTTTGATGTTAGTTTTAACTTAACAATGCTTCATACTTTTTTATGTTTATAAATGTGAAATTTACTCGTCTTACAAATTTAGAAAATGTAGAAAAGTAAAAAAGAACATAAAAGTCATTCATGATCCACTACCCAGAGAAAACCACTTTTACCTTTTCTTCTATTTTTTTCCAAGTCATTTTTTGATGTAATAAATTTACATCTGTACACAATTAGGGTACAAATAGATGCAAAATTTTGGAACATGTTTTAACCATTTCCTTGTGATAATGTGTTCTTCAAAATGTGATTTTTGGCAGTCATCTGTTATGTCTTTAACATTCTTCATTTAGTCTTTCCTATCAAGTTTTAATGAAGAAACTTCTGTCATTTCCTCTGACATCCAGACATATTTGTATATTCCCATATTTCCTTCTATTTCTTGTGCACAAAATTTATATTGCTTTCCATAGTTTACATGCAGCTTGGCATTTTCTCTATATTGAAAGTTTTCATGTAATTTTCTAGTCTTCATAATTAACATTTTAATGGCTGAAAAATTCCATTGGAATTGAATGCCACATACATACCACTATTTTCTTATAATTGAGTTCTTATAATGTTGACACTTTTTTTTGGAAATACAGTTGGAATAAATAATTTAAAAAGTATCTTTAAACAAGTATACTAGAATGTGTATATCTAATCAGTATTTCTGCATAAATAACTTCTAAATCTAAGTACATATTCCAACATAGGTGCCACTGGAGTAAACATTTCTAATACTTCTCTTTTGAAATTGTCTTTAGAACCCGTTGATGAGCTACACATTAAAAACTGGTTTCATTATTTTATAATGTATCTTGGTTTGGACCCCAAACCATTCATTTATCATACTTTGATTGGTTTATCAATTCTAATTTTGAAGTGCCAAACTGTGCCTCCATGTAGACCATTTGGAAGGCTACCAAATGCTCTGAAGGCAATTTCAGAGGAAAAGTTCCCCAAAGCATTTAGATATGGGCAATTGCCACAGTAACTGTGGAGCCTACTACAGTAATAGCTTTGGAGGGATAACACTCCTCCTGTTATGTGAGTTTGTGTAGATTTGTGACTACAGCCATGAAATCTATAACACTATAATCACACTTGCACACATCAAATACATGTCATTTCTTGAGAGCAGCAACAGATTCTTTCATGGTACCTCCATTAGTTGTGCATATGGGATGCACCTATGTATGTGTGTGAATGAGCTGTAGAAGCAGATACCCTGGTGAGAACACTCTCATGCCACAAACAAGGACCTACCTGAAATAATACTTCCTTCTGGTGAAGACTTGAACTCTCCAACACTCTAACATTAGCATTAGCATCACCAATAACATTAGCATCACCTGGGAATTTGTTGGAAATGCAAGTTCCCTGGCTTCATCTACTGTATCAGAAATTCTAAAGGGTGTATCCAGCAATCGGTTTCCTCAAGCTCTCCATGTTATTCTGACACATAATACATGATCTGTAAATGGTAATATTTGCCTGGAGAAAAGCTGAAAATAAAGGTCAAGGAGATGATTGCATGGTGAAATAAAGTTGGTATTAGAGGCCAGAGGGTGACTAATTCAGTAAATGTTTTCTGAGTACATCTTACGGACCAGTGTGCTATAGACACTAGATCCACAAAAATATAGAAGATAATGTCTTTGTTCAGATGGACTTGATGGTTTGGAAAAATAAAGCTAAGTGTAAATGGGTATAAATATGTAAATAAATACAATGCTGCATGATACTTGGATATAAAAGTCCATGCATGACATGAGTGATGATTATGGTCACCACCATTTTTGAAACATGTTATCTTCAGGCAAGTACACATGCTCTACATTGCAATGTATTGTTTCTTTCAGGTCTATCTGTCAAAAGGAATATCAAAGATTCCAAGAGTTGGGGCTTGAATAGAGTCTCTTAAAATTGGGAATGTTTGTTCTTGGTTTAAAAGTTCATATTTCTTATTCGGAGCAGTTGATGCCTTCATGGACTCTGTGTTTGTCAGTTCACTTCAGAAATGAGTGTTTTGACACCTCTGTCAAAATTAAGGTGAAGATTAAATAAGGTAATGTATGAAATTGCTTAGCCCATCCTATGCCACAGCTATTCAATCAATATTAGTTATTTTATTACTATTAACTATAACAGCAGCAGCATCATTAAAATGGTAAGTGGCAATGTAGTATGGATTCTGTAAAATGAAGAGCATGACTCTAGCCAGGTTATCAGGGTTTAATTCTGACCTCTTCTAACTGTGAGACTATGGGCTTAGCCTCCCTGTGTTTTAGTCTATTCTAAAATAGGGGCAATATAAGCCAGTACTTCATAGAGTTGTCTTACCAGTGAATGAATCAATGCATGTAAAACACAGAGATGTGACAGGCAAGTAACAAAAGCTCAGCAAGTGTTAATTATTATTGTCATTAGTTGATTTGGAATGCTCCATGGACTGCTGTACCAGGGAGTCTAACATTTCCTTGTGGCATTTAGAGATTTTGATGGGATGGGGTATGCTTGGCGAGGGGGTCAATGGGACAATGATATTACCCATCTTTAAGTCTGTGGGATTTGAAACTCACTACATATTTGAGCAGAAGATTTCTCAATAATATCTAAGAATAACAAGAAAAAATACTGATACCAAACTAAGGCTTAAAACATTCCAAGGTCACTGGGCATGACAGCATGCGCCTGCAGTCCCAACTACTTGGAAGGCTGAGGTAGGAGGATTTCATGAGCCCAGGAGTTTGAAGCCAGTCTGAATAGCATAGTGAGATTCCATCTTAAAAAAACAAACAAACAAAAAAAACAGCCCGGGGTAAGGAAGTTGTAAATAAAAGTTGATCCATTTTTATTTTATGGAAATATATCATTTAAGCAAATACGCTGTTGATGATGCACAGATGCTGTTTGTGGACACTGTTTTCTTCCTTTGCTTTGAAGTAACTGAGTACATCACAGATTTTACCTGTGCCAGAAGTCTTTTCAGAATTAATTATGTGCTCCTCCCTATCACTGTGTGGAAGAGAGATCACACATTTGACTTTTGTAAAGATTAGAAGACTAAAATATGTATCTGTTGCCTCAGAGGCCAAGAAGATGTACACAAACATGAATAAACGGTTAAAACACCACCAGATACAGAAGGGTCCTTGAACACATGTGATTGACATTTAGAAAATATCAGCTTTGTAATTCTTCCTAGACTGTACATTGCTGGGCTGGTGCTGCAGAAGGATTTAGCTGCACATATACCCTGTAACTGATGGTGGAAGAAAGGAAGAAAAGGAAATTTCAATAGATATGTTTCTATTAATTTGCCCCAGGTGCTCAAACACCTACAAGTTAGAATCTCAAGAATTCAAATTGCTACCGTGATAGCTTCAGGCTTTGCTTCCAGGTTTTTTGTTTTTTTTGTTTTTTTACTGGTTGTGGCACACACTTCTAAGAATTTAATTCCATTTATTGGTAGTGCTGTAATTTGCTCGATTATGGTTTAACAGGATGACTGTCGTCTTTCAAAGACCTAAGTACATCACTGCAAATTCATGTT
This sequence comes from Geosciurus inauris, assembly GCA_004024805.1. Lineage (NCBI taxonomy): Eukaryota > Metazoa > Chordata > Mammalia > Rodentia > Sciuridae > Geosciurus > Geosciurus inauris. The sequence goes on along the minus strand of PVHX01014626.1, from coordinate 43,077 downwards.
CAATCTTTATCATACACACACTGTTCAGTTCTTTTATTTGAACCTAACATTATTTCATCTACATGATTCTGTGTATTGCTTTTGGCCATTCTCATGGTATAGAAGTCCTCCATTTTACTGCTCCCTTTCCTGAATTTCCTCTGTTTGATTTCTTCTAGATTTACATATTTATATAGAGAGATACAGCAAACATCTTAGTACACTTTTCTTTTCCTATGGAATTATCAAAGAGTTTCTTCTTCAAAGCAGAATAAGGAACAAAGTCATTTAAGAATTTTTATAGCTTTTGATACATATTGGGAGAATCTCATTCTAGAACAATCAAACTAATTTATAGCACCACAACCACAGTATATATGTGCAATTTCCCCCACAGTTTACACATTATTAGATTTTGTTTTCATTTAGGTATGGAATGGTTCTGATGGTAATTTTAATTTGGATTTACTTACTTGATATGATACTTTTATAAAAGAAAAGGTCTAATATTTTTATACATTTTTTTAGTTGTAGATAAATGTAATACCTTTATTTATTTTATGTGGTGCTGAGGATAGAACCCTGTGCCTCACATGTGCAAGGCAAGCACTCCACCACTGAACCACAACTCCAGCCCAAGTTTTAATATTTTTAATGTTAAAATATATAATGTACTGATTCACTTGCTTTGGTCATTACAAACTTTAGGAATATATTTGGCTGCAAATAAAAGACAATTTGACTTATGGCCTTATGGTAACTGTATTAGTCAGTGTTCCCCAGAGAAACAGAGCAAAATGTGTGTGTGTGTGTTTAGAGAGAGTAGGGGGCAGAAAGGAGAAAGGAAGTGGTATATTTTAGGAAGTGGTTCATGTGATCCTGGAGACTGAGTCCCAAGATCTCCAGTTGGCAAGCTGGTGACTCAGGAGAGCTGATGGTGCAGTTCCAGTCTGAGTCTGAAGACCTAAGAACAAGGAAAACCAATATTGTAATTTACGGTGTGAAAGTAGAAGAATACTTAGGTTCCAACCCAAATCAGTGAGTCAGGAGGAGTTTCCTCCTACTCAGCCTTTCTGTTCTATCCACGTCTTCAGTTAATTGCTGAGGCCCACACACATGGGGAGGGCAATCTGCTTTACTCAGTCTGATTCAAAGGCTAATCCTGTCCAGGGACACCCTCACAGACACTCAGCATAATGATTGACCAAATATCTGAGTGCTTTGGGGCCTAGTCTTGTTGATCATTAAGCATCACCATGGCTTAGAGGCATGAGGATTTATTTACCATACTTACCCATGAATCACGTTGGGCACCTAATCAATGAGGCTTGAGTCTCTGGCTCTTTCTGTCTGCTTCTCCATCCATGCCTTCATCCTCGTGCTTGCTGACATAGAATTGTAAGACAGCTGCTGTCTCCTCAGGCTTCCACCCTCGTCCTAAGCGGAGAAGCCACAGGATGGGCAGAAGAGTATGCAAAAACTCTCTTCCCTGAGTTTTACATCTGCCTCCATCTGATTGTCTGAACCATATCATGTTCCCTAGTTCTACCTGCAAGGGAAGCTGGGAAAATGGGTGTCTGGTTATTCAACTTTGTAGAGGACAGTAAAAGAGAGAGTGTTTGGAAATGGTGGATAAACCACTGTGGAGTTATCTGTCAGACCTCTAACCAAGTAGAATCTGGATAGAGTTTTGGTCAACTCTCTTGCAAGTGTCCTATACAGTACATTGTGATTAGCTGTATGTGTCGTATTCTCTGTGCTCTTATGTCGTCATCAGTATTTTTAATCCTTTCAAAATCACATTCGATTTCAAAAAAGTTAATTTTGATCCATCTCACATATTCTGTCCTGGCTTATATTTTACAATTTAGAAAGTTTTGCAGTTATATTAACATTTATTACATATTCTTTTCCTTTTGTACATTTTCTAGCCTTTCTTATAAGAAATTTTTCTGGAATCCATATTCTATATATTGGTTAAATTTTTTGATGATCAGTCATATTTTTTAAATCTGATAAGGCAATTCTGTTATACTAAGACATTCATTATTGCTTACTCTCTGGAGACATTTCATTATCAAATATATTCAGCATATATGTATTTGTGGAACATAAAGATATGGTAGAAACTATAAATACTCAAAGTATAGTGAATTCCATAAATTCTTACTATATGAAGAAGAGTTAGAAGTAACCTTAGCTTTTGAGAAACTCATATGTAGGATGTGATGTTTAAATTGTTAATCAACATTTCATTGGCTATGACCAAATACCTGAGAAAAAAACAACCTAAAGGAGGAAGGACTTACTTGGGCTCTCATTTTCAGAGGTGTCAGCCCATGGTCAGACCACCCTACTGCTGTGGGCCTGAGATGAGGTAGAGCATCATGGCAGAAGAGCACAGTGCGGGGAAGCTGCCCACTTCGTGGCAGCCAGGAAGCAGAGAGTGAATGAAGAAAGGGCCAAGGACAAGATATAGTCCTCAAGGGCACATTCCCAAGGACCGACTCTCTTCAACTTAGTCCTACCTCCTACAGTTTTCCCCACCTACCAATGGTCCATTCAGCTGTGAATCCATCAATGGATTGATCTGTTGATGAGGTCAGAGCCTCCATGATCCAATCCCTTCCTAAAAGCCCCACTTCTCAACTTTGCTACACTGTGAACCAACACTTCCGATACATGAGTTGTGGGGAGACATTCCAGATTCAAACTATAACAAAATATATAATTACAATATAATGCACTAAAGGCTATGGACAGAGAGATGGAGAGGACACAGTAGCAGACAGGGGAGTGCATGTCCAATTCTGTCCAGATAGTTTGCAGAGGCGAAGTAGAAGAAGGGCCATTTCATCGATACTTAGAGGAAAATATCCAGATGTGGACAGGGGGTGGGAATGGTTCAGAAAGAGCTGCAGTGTGTGTCGAGGTTCCCTACTGATAAAGGGAGAGAAGTCTTCTGAGAACGGTATGACATCAGCACCTGTAGGGAAGATAGAGGGTTCATATGAGGATGGACAAGAGCTGGGGGAAGAAACAAATCAGGTTACAAAAGACTTTAGATATCACATAGGTTTAGAACTTATTTTCTGGCAATGGAAGCCAGTAGAAGGATCACTGCCCTGGGAGAGTTGGAAATACTGTTGCTAGCATTATTTCAATAAGCTATATTGGAATTTTGTAAACTATATTCTTGTTATTCTTGTCCTGGTCCCCTTTTTTTTTTTTTTTGTACCAGGGATTGAACCTATGCGAGCTTACCACTGAGTTACATCCCTAGTCCTTTTTATTTTTAATTTTGAGACAGAGTCTCACCAATTTGCTTAGGGCCTTACTAAGTTGCTGAAGCTGGCCTTGAACTTGAGATCTTCCTGTCTCAGCCTCCTGAGACAGGAGGTGTGCACCTGGGATTGCAGGTGTGCACCACTGCGCCTGGCTCTGGATCCTTCTTAAAGGAGGGTGAATTGACATTTCGCAAAAGGTATAACTCAGATAATCTATGGGATGATAAAAGTGTGTGTGACAAAGGGTTTTATGTTCAATTAAGCTTGGGAAATGCTTAGTCAATGATGCTTCTTAACTATGTTTCTTCTTAGAGCTTATGATAGGCTAATGAGCATCATGATTTCCCTAAATGGGAATACTACCCAGTAACTTATGGATTGATTTAACTATGAATTTTTGCTACCTTATAAGATTTCCTAAGTTTAGTAGTTGATGGAACACACTGAAAACATGGCTATAGTGTTTCTTCATTAAGCACTGCACTGATGCTTTCTGATAGTTATTTTTCCTTATGTCAAGAATGAAATAAATTATTCCAATTTTTATCCAAGAGTTTCAGTCAAGAATGGATGTTAAATTTTTCAAGTGTCTTTATCCTGCCTCATGTCCAAAAATACATGCTATGAGTCACATGATCAGTCCTGTTGTAACAGGAGGATATCTGGGCTCTGGGGGTAATGAGAGAGGTGTAGTTGAGTTGAGTACAGTGGTAACCTAGGATGTTTCTGAAAGAGAAGACAGTGATCTGGGTCAGCTAAAATACCTTCTTCTGTATCTAATCATTTAAAATTCCCATTGGAGCTGAAGCTGAGAATAATAGTTGCTAATATAGATAGAGCATTTCTTTGTTTAAAGTTACAATCTACTCTTACCAAAAGATTTTTGTGTTCCTCCATAGCTTTATCATTATATTTATTAAAGAAATCATGTTAATATTTTCATTATTCCAAGATAAGTGTTCATTTTGCTTAATACTGCTACATATAAATATATATTTTTTTAAAAAATGGTGAGTATTGAAGGAGAAAATGAGGGGGAAAAGACAAATTAAGATGATAAAATAAATATAAGCAAAAACTGTAAGATAATCAGAAAGGAAACAAGGAAAGTAATGTATTTTGTGATGCTGAGTTGGAGCTACAGACTGTACAACAAAATCTAATATTTATGCAGTGCTTTCTAGCTGACAAAATATTAAGTGTACAAATTTAGCTATTTTTATTTACTTTTATATTTATTTCACAGGCAATTAATTCCTAAGAGTCTCTTTACCTTTTTGTATTTGAGAAAAAAGCTAAAAATCCTTCCTATGTGCTGTGAATGTTAAGAACCAGTTTTATCCTCTGAGCATCTTGACCATCTTCCTTTTCCCACTCTCTTATGGTGTTGGCTGTTTTGGAAGCTATATCCTCTACACTGTTTGAGAGAGTAACCTTTCTGAGATTTGTAAGATCTAAGGTAATAAATGTGTCTGCTGAGTTTTGTTCACATGGATTCTGTCATACATGTGGAATAGAATTCAGGAACCTGACTTTTCCTGCCTTTCTTCTGCCATTTCAACTGAATTATAGGCATTAGAATTGAATTGTAGTCCCATCTCCTCTTTCTTGAGTGTTTTCCTTCTTTTTTCTTTTCTTTTACTTGTGAAAGTTGTCAGTAGTTCAGTGTTTCCCTTTGTGAAAGTATGTTGTAAATGAACCTTTTACTTTTGTGTTGTTGACAGTATAAAAGTCTGAGATGGATTGACTCTTATTGTAGTTAATGACAGTTTAAAAGTCTGAGATGAATTTGTTTTTTGAGGTGCTAGATCTAAAAAAAAATGAATAAAGTCAATTATAATTTTTTTCCAAAAGAGTTACCTTCCTAAAGATTGTTTTAATGTTTAGAGCCTTTTATATTCCTAATAGCCCCCCAAATGTCTATTTTTCATAAGGATTTTTAAGTCAAACAAGCCTTCCTAATAAAGAGTAAGTGCTCCTTCCTTATATAATAAAGAAGGAAAACAAACAAAAAACCAAAATACCTTCTAGAAACCCAAGACTACTTTCTAAAGTACCCTGTCCTCCAGCCATTCCTACTTTGAGATTGTCTCTTTAGAAAGCACTTCAAAGGTTCAGAGTGTTATGAATAATTTTTACTGTAGTCCGTATATTTTATGCCCCTGTAAAACCTACACATTCTTCATAGAGATACATAATTGTCTCCTTGCTGGACGTTTAACATATAAGTTGACATCCAATTTCAAAGACTGATTTGAATTTTGTAGATTTTGAAAGACTCAGAAACAAAATACCTGGTGTCTTTTATAGCGAGCTAGTCAGAATGACAAAGGAGTTTGATTTATGTGTACTAATCAGATGGGAAATTTCACTTATTTGTTTAAACATTGCACTACTTTACGTAGATAAAAGGAAAACATTCAATTGTCTTCAAATGAGGTCACTTTTCATAGTATACACAAGAAACTTAATAAACTTTGTGGAACTGATTTAAGGCTTTTAAATTTTATTTTTGTCCCACATTTATTTTATATCTGGGATCTACTGTCTTTCGCACAGGCATGAGCAGGCACTTTTATACATCTCATGAGCCATGTCCCTAGAAACATGATTCTTGAATGAGAAAGACACCAGAATTTTCTTCTTAAAAACCTGGAAACTTAAGACTCTTATTTTGCTTTTTATAATAGAAATTTTATTTGGGATTTAATTCACATATTATAAAATTTGCCTCTTTAACTTACATAAGTCTGTGGTTTTTAATATAATTACAGAATTTCATAACCATCCTATCTAATTTTAGAATATTTTCATCATCCCCAAAAGAAACCTCATACCCGTTAACAGTCACTCAGCATTCCTCTCTTTTCCACTAGCTCTAGGCAACCTAAAATTTATTTTGTCTCTCTAGATTTATTTGTCCCAGACATTTCTTATAAATGGAATTTTGCAATGTATGGTCTTTTGTACCTGGCTTCTTTCACTTAGGATAATGCTTTCAAGGTTCATCTATGGTGCACTGTGTACCAGAACATTATTTTTTTAAATTGCTGAATAATAATCCATAATATCTCTGTACTGATGGACATTAGAGGTGTTTCTACCTTTGATTTTTATGAGTAATATCTATGTGCAAATTTTTGTGTGAACATGTATTTTCATTTCTCTTGAGCATATATTAAATTATAGAATTGCTGAGTCATATGGTAAGTATATTTTTAACTTTTTGCGGAACTATCAAACTTTGACAAAGTGCTATATCATTTTACATTTCCACCAGCAATGTACAAGGGTTCAAACCTCTTCACCACCTCTGCAGTACTTGCTTTCATCTGTCTTTTTCATAACAGACACCCTAGTGAGGGTAAAGCACCATCTCATTGTGGTTTGGATTAAATTTTCCTATGGCAAATGCTGTGCAGCATCTTTTCATGGGCTCGTAAGCCATTTGGACATGTTCTTTGGACAAATGTCTATTCAGGTTCTTTGCTCACTTTTAAATTGGATTGTCTTTTATTATTGAGCTATTAAGAGGTCTTTATATGTTTGAGGTACTGTATAATTTATTTTTGTATATTGATCTTGTATCCTACAATCTTACTGAACTTGCTAATTAATCTGCCATAGAAGATATATGATTTTCAAAAATCTTTCTACAATTCTTTGTGTTGTCTTTTTACTCCCTGGTGAAGCCCTTTGCAGCACAAAAGTTTCACATTATAATTATTGAATTAGTCTATTTTTTCCTTTGTTGTTTGTGATTTTGATGTTGTATCTAAAGAACAATTTCCTTAACCAAGGTCATGAGGTTTGATAGCTTTTGCTCTCACATTTAAGTCTATAATTAATTTTGAATTGCTTCTGTACATTGTATGATGTAGGGTTGCTACTTTATTCTTTTGCTCAAGAATATCTGATCAGCCCAGCACAATTTGTTGAAAATACTTTTCTATCCTCATTGAAATCTCTTAGCATCATTATTGAAAATATTGACCATATTCTAGTGTCTGGACTCTCTGTTCTCTTCTATTGATTTATATATCTATCCCTATACCAGTACCACACTACCTTGGTTACTATAGATTTGTGATAACTTCTGAAATTTGGAAGTGGGAGTTTTCCAACTTTGTTCTATTTGTTCAAATTTATTTTGAGTCCTTTGCTTTTCCATATGAATTTTAAAATGTGCTTGTCAATTTCTTCAAAAAGAAGAAATTTTGATGACAGAGATTACATTCAATCTTTAAATCAATTTGGGGAGTGTTGCCATTAAGCCTTCCAATAATACCTCAGTATCAGACACTTTTCCATTTATTAGATCTTTAAATTGTTTCAACAATATTGTTTTTTAGTTCTTATTATGGTTTGGATATGAGGTGTTCCCCTCAAAATCCTGTGTTAATGCAGGAATATTCAGAGATGAAATGATAAGATCATGAAAGCTCTAACCTAATCAATCCATTCTAGTTTGAATGGACTAACTGGGTGGTAACCAGGCAGGTGGGGTGTTGCTATAAAAGGTGGGTCACTGGGGGTGTTCCCTGAAAAGGTTCATCTTCCCTGCTCCCCCTTTCCCTCTTTCTGCTTCCTTGCCACTGTAAGTGGAGCTGTGCTCCTCCACCACATCCTCCATCCATGATGATGCACCACCTCACTTGGGCCCAATGCGATGGAATTGACAACCTCAGACTGATCCTCTGAAACTGTGAGTCCCGAATAAATTTTCTTCCGTTAAGTTGTTCTTGTCAGGTATTTTGGTCACAGTGACAAAAACCTAACACAGTTTCCAACAATGTATAGGCCTCATGCTTCCTTTGTTAAGTTTATTTGTAGTAGTTTACTGTTTAGTAACTAATGTGCATGGCACTGTTTTATTTTCAGGTTGCTTTCTACTCCTTTGTTGCTATTGTGTTGTTCATTGCTTCTTGTTACTGTTTGCATATGGTTTTTGTCCTCCTAAAGGTTCACATGTCCTGGTACTGGTACTCAGAGTGGAGCTATTGAGAAGTGGTAGAAACTTTAAAGGGGTAGGAAATTATTGGAGGTCCTTAGATCATTGGGGGCATGAAGTATTTCCATGTGACCCTTTTGGTAAATCTTCTGAGAGGGTTGTTTTTAAAAGAGGAAGACTGACTCCAGCCATCCCCTTTGCTCCTGGTTTGAGATGTGATTACTTGCTTGTTCCCACACTTGCACTACCCTCTGCTATTTACCATGAGGTCCTCACCAGAACAGACTCAGTATAGGTGGCTTGCCCTTGAACCTCCAAAACTGACCTAAATAAACCTTTTCTAGAAATGATGACTAATACACCATGGTACAATTAATTATATATTGATCTTGTAGCCTACAACCATGCTGAACTTGTTAATTGTGTGTGTATTTCTAGATTTTCTAAACACAAGATCATGTCATTTGTGAATGGAGTTTTAACTCTTTCTTTTCAACTTTAATCCTTTGTCAGTGTTTTCACCATGAACTGATATTAGATATTGTCAAATGCTTTTTCATCATCTATTGAGGTGATCATGTGATTTTTGTCCTTTATTATTTTAATATGATATATTACTTGGTGTTATTTTGGTAATATTGATTAATTTTTGGATATTAGACTAACCTTGCATTCTTGAGTTAACTCCCATTTGGTCATATTGTATAATCCTTTTCATATATTGCTAAAATTTTATTGGGGATTTCTTGCATTTATATCCATGAGACATATTGGTTTGTAGTTTTATTTTCTTCTTGCGTCTTTGCCTAGTTTTGATAGACAAAGTGTCCTTGTAGAATGAGTTGGAAAGTGTTCCCTCCTTTGCTGCTTTTTGGAGATATTTACGAAGAATTAGTATTAATCTTCAAATGTTCTTTTTAAGTGCATTTTAATTATATAGAATAATTGGTTTCATTGTGGATTTTGTATCTGCAAATAACACACTTTAATCATATCCCTACCTTCCCCTAACCCTCTTTTTGATTACCCTCCTCCTTACCAACAGTCTCTCAGATACTCTATCTTTTCCCCCTCTAGTTGCACAAATAAAGGAAAACATGTGATACTTGCCCTTCTGTGTTTGTCTTATTTTGCTTATGTGATCCCATCCATTTTCCTGCAAATGACACTGCTTCACTCTTCTTTATAGCTGAAATATACAGAGAGGGTAGGAGAGAGGGAGGGAGGGAGAGAATGAGTATACAAGTGCACTAGGTGTTGATGTCATCTAGGCTGATATAACTTGTCTATTGGAATTGTAACACAATAAACATGGGTAAACAGGTATCACTATAGTATGCTGACATGAATTCCTTTGTGTATATATCAAGAAGTAATATAGCTGGATTCGATTTTTAGGTTTTTGAGGGACTTCCATATTGATTTCCATAGTGACTGTAGTAATATACATTCCTAACAACAGTGTGCAAATGTTTCTTTTCCCCTACATGCTTACTAGCACTTATTGTCTTTTTGTTTGGTTATTTTAACATTCTTAGTGTATCTTTTATTTGCATTTCCCTGATGGTTAAAGATTTTGAACATTTTTTCACAGAATTATTGGCCATTTATATTTCTTCTTAAAGTGTTTTCTTTTGAGAGTGCCCAATAAATGGACACTCTCAAAAATATCAAAAAATAAAATATTTTTTTGGTGTTAAGTTTTTTGGGTTCTTTATATATTCTGGATATTAATTCTATATTGAAAGAGTAGCTGGTACAGATATTGTCCCATTGTTTAGACTGTCTTTTCCCTCCATCATTGGTCTCCTTTGCTCTGCAAGAGCTTCTTAATTTGATGCATACCCCTTTGTCGATTCTTACTATGATTTCCTGAACTATTAGAGTCCTATTCAGGAAGTCATTGCCTGTGCCTATGTCTTGAAGTGTTTCTCCTATGTTTTCTTCTAGAACTCGCAAAGCTTGTGATCATACATTTCATTCCTTGATCCATTTTGAGTGTATCCTTGTACAAGATAAGGGAGAGGACTCTAGTTTCATCTACATGTGGATATCCAGTTTTCTCACTAACAAGCACCACTTGTTAATGAGGCTATCTTTTCTTCAACATATCTTTTGGCATGTTTATCAAGAATAAAATGGCTGTGGCTGTGTGCATTTGTCTCTGTATTCTCTATTCTATCCCATTGGTTTGTGTGTCTCTTATTATGCCTGTATCATGCTGGTTTTGTTACTATGGCTCTGTAGAATACTTTGAAATCAAGTATTGTGATGCCTCCAACATGGCTTTGTTTGCCCAAGATTGTTTTGACTATTTGGGATATTTTTTGCTTTCATATGAATTTAGGATTTTTAAAAAATTCTGTGATGAATGTTATTGGTATTTGGGTGGGGATTGCATTGAATCTGTGGTTTGCTTTTGGCAATGTGGCCATTTTAACAACATGAACTTTACTGATCCATGAACATGGGAAGTTTTCCATCTTCTAGTGTTTCTTCAATTTCTTTCTTCAGTGTTATGTAATTTTTGTTGTAGAGGTCTTTCACCCTCTCATTTAGGTTTACTTCTAATTTTATTTTATTTTCTTGGAAGCTATTGTGAATGAAATTGTTTTCCCTATATCTTTCTCAGTGGGTTCATAATTGGAGAATAAAAAGAACTATTGAATTTTTTGTATGTTGATTTTGTATCATACTACTTTGCTGAATTTGTCAGCTCTCAAAGTCTTCTGGAGGAGGAACCTTTAGGGTCTTCTAAGTTTAGGATTATATCATCTGAAAATAGGATAATTTGATTTCTTCCTTTCCTGTGTCTCTTTTATTTCCTTCTCTTGCCTAATTAGTCCGGCTAAAATTTCAAGTACTATATTGAATAGCAGTGGTGAAAGCAGACCTCCTTGTCTTGGTCCTGGTTTTGGAGGAAATTCTTTCAGTTTTTCCCCACTTAGTATGATGTTGGCTGTGGGTTTTTCTTATAGCCTTTGGTATGTTGACATAAGATCCTTCTGTACCTGGTGCTTTCAGGGCTTTTATCATGTAGGGATGTTGAATTTTGTTGATGGCTTTTTCTGCATTGATGTAGATGATCATGTAATTTTTACCTCGATTTTTTAATCACTTCCTTGGTAGTTTACACTTTGCTACTGTTACATTGCAGAACATATAAATGAAGGCAGAACAGTGGTGTTTGTGCCAGTTTTGCCTCATCCAATTTCACTACAGTGAAAGTATAAGGTGCTAAAAAACCATTATTGAGTCTTCATTTTGTCCTCTTATACTAAACAATGATGGGCTCACCACTGGAAGATGTATTTTTTCTGTATTTTTTATAGAAAAAAATTGAAAAGCCTTTATATTTTGAATTTAGAATCATAGCTAAAGATGACTTTCAGTGTTGTTTCTCTCAGGGGAGCTGTAGGTACAGGTCTGACTCACTATCCCCTTGTATGCACTCATGCCTATAACTTATTAGTACAAACTAGTCTAGAAACAGTATTTAAAGAGCCTATTAAGAAGTTACTGATCTTCTCTTGAGAAAGAGAGTCTGAGAACAAGGAGACTTTGTTGAATCCCAGACATCACATATGAGTAATAAATATTTAGATTATCTTCCTGCATGTTGCAAGGTGGTTTTCAAATTCATTAATCATTCTACCAACTCAGTGGGAAAACTGTACTGAAGAAATAATAACAACTAATGTTTACTAAGTAATCACTATGTGCCAAACACTGTCTTAAATCCTTTGTATATATTTTTATTCCTCATAGCAATATTATGAGATTAATATTAATATTATTCCTCACTTCACAGTGGAGGGAAAACAAAGAAGTATTCTGAGTTGCTTGAATGTCATGCATGTAGAGAAAGCTGGAACCAAGATCTGTGGTTTTGTGACTCCAGAGCCTGAACCAGGAGTTGGAGTGGCTGACATATGTTCCCAAGCAGGCATTCAGATTCATGGTCTTTCTATTCTAAGTTCTGAGCTTATAAGTAATTTGTCTTTCTTTTGATAAATAATAAAATTTGCAGTCAAAATTTGGGAAATATCCATAGAGTGTATATTCAGATGGTGCTAATGACTAGAGATTAGTCAGTCTCTGCAGGGATATATAATAAGCAAGTTAATAAAAATAAATACTTAACATTTATTGAATTATTACTGTTCCAGGGTAAGTTATTTATTTGTTAATTCCGGCTGAAAAATAATTCTATGAAATATGAACTATTATTATCACCTTTTTAAATAGAAGAAGCTCCTGAGACAAAGATGTGAGTGATTTGCCCAAGGCCAATTAACATTAAATGGCATAGATCAGATTTGAATCCAGATAATCTTGTTCCAGACTTTCTGTTCTTAACTATTTTGCTATGCAATTTCTCTAAGTAAATAGTTTCCTGAAATATGGTCAGAACAAAGCAGTCACATCAAGAACATGGTTAGATAAAAAACAGGATTATTGTGTTTGTGTGTGTGGCTTGGAGTCACTCCTATGGGAGAGAAGCTTCAGACTCTTATCCATAGAGAGAAACGTGTTGTGGCTGAATGGAGAGGGCTGCCCTGAACATATGAGACAGCCTGAGACAAATATGTGAATAGGGAAAGAAAAGTTAGAAAGCTTTTATCTTCTGTTTCAATAGGAGATGGTAACAGACTAATAGGATGTGTTATGCATGCAGAAGCTGGGCTGTGGTCTTGGTCTGGGAAGAACTGTGGTCTGAGAGGGTCTGACGTTGTATCCCAGATGTAAAAAAAAAGTTTAAATGTACAGTTTTAGAAAATGATTTTGATAAACTTCATTGACAGATACAGAGGTTGAATCAATAGCACAGTAACACAGACTCAAGTGTAAGTATTTTGAGTGGCATCCAGACCTAGATTCATTCAGCCTTTCCTCATAGGAACACAAATATTTCCCCATATATTTTTCTACAGTTTTTCTGTACAGTGTTCTACCACCAACACAAGGCTATATATTCGAATCTTCTCTTGTGTGGGAATAGCCTCAGTGCTGGTCGGTGATCACAGGACTGACAGTATCTGGGCCAGTTTTCTTCCAAGCATGTGGATCTTCTGGTCTATACCCTTGGTGGACTTCAGAGCTCCCTTATTTCCTTGTTCACATGTGTTCTCCTCTTGATTTTGAAAGCACTGTTAATATCCTTGAGAGTCTATGGAAATTTGCAACTCAAAAGGATCATCCAACTTACCAAAAAATTCATGTGTTTTCAGTGAGATGATTATTAAATTGAATATTTAAAGCTACTTTTAATGAAAAGTAAAAATTAAACTCACATCAAAAGCAAACCAATACTGCCCACTGTTCCTACTCTCCAAATGAGAGTCAGAGGTTAATGTGCAGGGGGTTTGGTCCATTTTCACTTTCAAGGTAACCTGTGGCTTCCTTTCCCAAGTCCTCACACAGGTACTCAGGAATACCAGGATGATGTGCCTAAGATCCCAACAGCTTGTATTACTGTGGAAGATGCAGAAATGATGTCTAGAATGGCTTCTAATGGGAAGACAATTGTCATTCATCTGAAGATGGGAGCAAAGACCTACCCAGATACTGATTCCTACAACACTGTAGCAGAGATCATGGGCAGCAAGTATCCAGAGCAGGTATGTGAAGAAGCGGGATGAGTTGTCTAGGAATAAGGTGTTCTGGTCAAATTTGCATTTTTACAGATTGTTTGTGGGAGAGAGAACATATGTTTGTGGAAATGGTCCTCATTGACTTATTAAAGGCTGAAAATCTCCATCTATCTATCTATCTACCTACCTACCTACCTACCTACCTACCTACCTATCTATATTCCCATTAAAAGTTTTGTTACATTGGAGAAGGACAAGACCAGTTGAAAGACAGAGTGAGATCCATGGCATGGAATTCAACCCCTGAACAATTGAGAGTGGAATTTGTATGTATGTATTATATTTATTCCATTTGGAGCCAGTTGGGCACTTGAGATCATATCAATAGCTAATACTTACTGTGTTCATTGTGTGAATTATAATGTTTAATCTTTTAAAACTCAATGAAATAGTATATATTTTATTCATTTTATAGGCAGGGAAACTGACTTAAAGAAAAACTCACTTGCCGAGGTCCACACAGGTAGTAAGTGACTGAGAACAAACTCAAATTCAGGACCTTGAACATATTAAAACAGAATTTAACCCACAGTTTATGTGCAGTTTTCAGTTTTAATTTTTTTAAATATTTTTAGAGGTATATTCAGTCTCTATACTAACTGAATATTAAATAGCTTGGGCAAATTACTTAGTCTCTGGGTTTTAGAGAATTTATCTGTTAAAAATAGAATAGGTGTATGGAATTAACAGGATTATTATGAAGACTATAGACAGATAGTGTGAATCAAAAAGCTTCATACAGTGTTTGGTGCCTTACAAGGGCCCATTGAATTTGAGCTTACTTCATGTGACATCAAATGTGCACAAAACAGTTTTCACAAGTTACCCGGTTCAAAAATCTTCTTTATTGATAGTAATTGAAGTTCTAAAAATAGAACTCAACAATAAAGTAATTTAGAAGATTTTTGCTTATATTTTGATGGTATCAGTGGAATGAAGAAGAGTTAACACTGGTGTTTGGTGATGGAGGAGCAAGCCTTCTGCACAGGTCTGGATGGAGCACTGCTGTGTTGCATTAAAGATTATTTTTCTGTTTAGCCCATTTTGTTCCTTCTTAAGTCACCTGCTTCTAGGACTTAGGCATATTCAACCATGGGGAGGTGGCCACAGGGATGATGGAAAAGCAGATCTCAGTTGGCCATACAGAGTCAAATAGCTGTACAGAAACTGTAATTTCAGCCAGGCACAGTGGTGTACACCTGTAATCCCAGTGCTTGGGGAGGCTGAGGCAGGAGGATCGCAAGTTCAAAGCCAGCCTCAGCAAAAGCCAAAAGCACTAAGCAACTCAGTGAGATCCTGTCTCTAAATAAAATGCAAAATAGAGCTGGGAATGTGGCTCAGTGGTCTAGTGCCCCTGAGTTCAATCCTGGATACTGCCCTCCCCCGCCAAGGAAACTATGGTTTCAAATGTTGAGAAAGAAACAGGCTGAGCTCCTTACCCTTTGGGAACCTAGTAACAGCAGAAGAATTGGGAAACTATATTCCAGGTACAGAACAGTCAGACTCAAAGTGTAATCCTTACTGCATCCCTCCACCCAGGTTAATAGCTCCAACATAAAGTTTTACCATCTTCAGATTATAGATTAGGGGTTTAGGGTTATTTATCATCAGTTGTCTAGGTGAGTGAGCTGATTCTGGCCCAAAGGATGAGTGGCAGGTAGGTGGCAGAGTCAGTGTGAGTTATTGGGATCTTCAGACTAGAGCAGTAGCGGTGTCAGGGTCCGAGGCTAAAGCATTTAGGCAAAATACTTCTTGAGAGTCACTTGCTGGGGCATTGTTGGCTCTGACAGTGTCCTGAATGTCACTAACATCTTCCAAGTGGGACAACTTGAACCTATTCCTCAGCCCAGCCCAATTTTGTTCTTTTTATTTTCTAAAACCAGTTTTATTAATGTATAGTTTACATAAATTAAATTTACCAAACAAGTGTGTAATTCAATGAGTTTTGAAGATATATACAGTAATGTAGCCACTACTACAACTTTAACAGAGAGTTTTTTCATTGTCCTGAAAGTTCTCTTGGAGCTTTTTGCAATCCATATTTTTCTCTAGCTCCTTCCCCCCTGGCAGCTCCTAATCTCCTACCTAGAACTATAGTTTTGTCTTTTCTAAAATTTCATATATAAATGAAATAATATCTTTCATATCTGACTTCTTTCACTCCACATGACGCTTTTGGAGACTTATCCCTATTATTCTGTCCATTGTTTTTTTAAATAAATTGATGAGTAATATTTCATTGTATAATTGTACTGCAATTTGTTTATTCATTCTGCAATTGGTACACATACAGTTGTGTTTAGTTTATGACTCTTATAGGTAAAATATCTGTGAATGTTCTTTTTTATGTTTTTGTTAATGCATATGTAACAGTGGGGTTCATTTTTGGCATAATCATACATGCATGGAATATAATTTGCTCCATTTAAATCCTCAGTACATCCTCTTTCCCTCCCCTTCTCTTCCTCTTTTTCCCTTTTCTCTACTCCTTCTACTTACTTATTGTTTTTTAATTGATGCTTTATAGATATGCATACAGATGGAATTCACTGTGGTCTCTTCATGTATGTACACATAGCATAATTTGGTCAATTTCATTCCACAGTTCTTCCCTTTTCCATCTCTCAGCTTTCACCCTCAATCCCCTTCCTCTACTCTACTGATCTCCCTTCTGTGTTTATGCCCCACTGCCACCATGCCCTGTGTGCCTTTCCCCTCCCTTTTTTTTGCTCTGTCTTCTACATGTGAGAAAAAATACTCAGCCCTTGACTTTTTGAGTCTGGTTTATTTCACATAGCATGGTTTTCTCCAGTTCCATCCATTTACCAGCAAATGACATAATTTATCCTTCTTTATGGCTGAACAAAACTCCATTGTATATATATACACCACATTTTCTTAATCCATTAATACTGGCATCTGGACTGTTTTCATTACTTGGCTATTGTGAATTGCACTGCTATAAACATTGATGTGCAAGTGGCACAGTAATATGCTGATTCTAGTTCTTCTGGATAAGTACCAAAGAGTGGGAGAGCTGGGTCATGTGGTGGTTCCATGCCTAGTCTTTTGAAGAATCTCCACATTGCATTCCAAAGTGGTTGTACTAATTTGCAGTCCCACCATCAGTGTATGAGTGTACCCCCCCATATCCTTGCCAGCATTTACTGTTTGTATTCTTGATGATTGCCATTCTAATGAGAGAGAGAGAGAGATGAAATCTCTTCTATTTCATTTCATTGGTCTTCATGTCTGTTTTGGTACCAATACCATCATATTTTTGTGACTGTAGCTCTGTAGTATAATTTGAGATCAGGTATTGGGATGTCTCCAGCACAGTTCTTCTTGCTCAGTATTGCTTTGGCTCTTCTGGGTCTTTCATTCTTCTAAGTGAATCTTCAAATTTTTTTTCAAGGTTTGTAAAGAATGTCATTAGTATTTTAATGGCAGTTTCATTGAATCTGTATATTGCCTTTGATAAAATGGTCATTTTGATACTATTAATTCTGCCTATCTAAGAACATGAGAGGTCTTTCCATCCAAGATCTTCAATTTCTGTCTTCAATGTTCTGTAGTTTTCATTGTAGAGTTTCACTGTAGAGCTCTTTCACCTCCTGGGTTATTTATTCCAAATATTTTATTTTATTGAGGTTCTTGTCAATGGGATACTTTCCCTGAGTTCTTTTTAGCATATTCATTATTGGAATATTCTTGTCCAAGTCTTTCTGTAGACTTTTGCTTTTATTTCTCTTAGGTAAATTCCTACAAGTGGAGTTGCTGGATTAGTCTGAATTTTTAGCACTCAGCTATCTGTCAAGAGCTTTACTCTCTGTATTCTTTAGGAGTAGCACCTTTTCCAAGTGGCTGGATGAATGATTTCACAGTGATCTCAGGACTCAGGATTAAATTATCAACTCTACCTTTGTGTTAGTTAGCATTCCAAGAGTTGGTCCTAAATACCTTGTTCCCAAGATACAAAAGGTTACTATCAAAATTTCTCCCACAAAGAAGCCATGGCATTATTTCCACAGGCAGAATATAAATGAGCATAGTGAAGTTTAGACTGTGTGGCTGTATTTTGGGGGGAATCTGCCCTATAGCTGGCCTGAGACCACCACAGATATATAGACTGTGAAGGCAAGTGACAAGCCCGTCATCTCTCCTTCAAATATGAAGTTGGTTAATGGACCTGAGTAAGTACCGTCCATCTTGTCCCTGGCTAGCGCCACCTCTTCCAGGAAGCCTTCTCTGGTAACTCTCCCCGCACCCCAACCTGTTATAGTGTTGTTCCCTACTAAAGCTTGCACATGCCCTGAGAACTGGGATTGTGTTCACTTTATTTCTTTTCTTTTTCTCTTCTCTACTGTTGATCCCAGGCCTTGGCATAAAGTATCTTCTCAACACATATTTTGTTTTATCAAAAGTGAAGAGAATAAGTAAACATGGGAATGGTTGGAGGATTTTCTTAATCTTGATCCTTTTTAAATCTAGAAGTTTTCCTGCCCTTTTAGTACATTGATTGTTGGCATATTGGGTATCAGGGCTGAGCACATCTACTCCCTTATGTCTCATTCCTTGCTTTAGTTTCTTGTGTTTATTAAATGAACCATGTCTATCTATGAGCACAGCTACAAAGCTTCAAGCTATTTTTCAATCCCTCCTCCTTATCACAGTCTTACAGTCAAGCATCACATCCTGTTCAGTCTACTTTCAGCATACTTTTGAAACAACAACAACAACAACAACAAACCTGTTCCCACCTTGCCTTTCCTGCTATTAATGCCCTGGTGCAGGCCTATTACCCTCCTGAGTTTTCTCCTTCTGATCTCATCCATATTCTTTCTGTTTTTTGCAATGAAGCTCAAAATTATCTTTAAAACACTGATCTCAATGTGGTATTGCCTTGCTTTTGGCCTCTCTTTGTCACCTCTGAGGTAAAGATAATGATGAAGGTAGAGGCTTAGGTAAGCAGAAGATGGAAAGAAAGAGAGAGGGAAAGATCGTGAGGGTTAGATGGGAGACAGTTCCATTAAGAAGTTGTATGTTTTCATTCACAAATGAACAGAATATGGGAATGAAGAAAGGAAAGGAAATGTGTGATGAAGATCCTAGGCCAACTACAAAATGTTGATTCACAGTCCAATGAGAGAACTCAGTTCTCCTAAACTCTGGCAAACTTTCCTCATGTCATTAAACTTTATGTGTAATTATCAGTAATGCTGACAGGGACATGATGTTGGTTTTCATAGTTTATGTTGACTAACTTATCCCTGAAGCATTCTTGCTACTTTTTTCCACAGCAAACTAGAGAATAGTGGTGCTAAATAACAGAGTAAATTGGTTGCAGTGGAAATTCTCTTTAAAAAAAGAGACAGTAAGCTGATATTCCCATTATTCTGCCTGCAGGTAGGACATGCAGGGTGACTTGAGGATAGACGGATGGGAGGAAGGAGTGCTAACACTAGGCAGTGACTGAGAGATGTTTCAGTGATAACGCCCAACACAGTCCCTTATATCTCACTGTGTATGCCCAGAACCTGAAGAAAAGGGAGCAGTTTGCATGTAAAGAAACTTCTGTTTTAGCCTAAACAACATAGAAAGGTGTAGTGAATTTCAGCTCTGGAAAAGTGTTTATATGATTGATGAAGTATTAGCACATTTCAAAACCCTCTTGCATAATCCAGCCATAAGCCTGGGATAAATTACCACAGAATTTTTCAAAATGCCAATAATACAAATACTACCCCCCCCCCTTGGGACTCAATGTGTGAAAAATAGTAGAACAGGGTTATTATACCCATAAATCTTACTCTTTTACCAGAGAATTCATGGTGACATATTTTGGCTGCTCCTAGTTGAGGATTCTCTCTCCGCTTTGACTTCAACAGAAACTGACTTCTCTGTGAATTGGTCATGTTGCAGAATTTAGCAGATCTTGGACTCTGGAAGCTCTGACATTAACCTCTGAACTTCTTTCTCTGGGAAATCATCTGTGTTAGTCAGCTTTCCATCGCTGTGACAAAATACCCAAGATAACTAACTTATAAAGAGAAAAAATTTACTTGGGATCTTCTAGTCTAAGATCAGACAGACCCATTGCTTTGGACCTCTGGTGGGCATGCTGGATGGCAATTGTGGGGAGCCTTTGGCAGAGCCAACCACTCACATCATGGCCAGAAAGCAAAGGAGGAAAAAAGAAGAGACCAGTGTTTTACAATCCTCCTAAGGACAGACCCCCAGCTATCTAATGAAGTCTCTGCTATGTTCTACCTTCTGAAAGTTCCATCACCTCCCAATAGCACTAACCATGGGAACCAAGCCTTTAGGCCATGGGCCTTTAGGGGACATTCAAGACCCAAAATATAGCACCGTGGTATTTTTAAGACTTAGCCATGGCTGAGAATGAGTCATAAGGAAAGAATGTGAGTATTATTTTTTTATTTCTGAGATGATATTACATGGCACTAAAATAGCAAGAACCCTCATTCATTAAGGAACTATTTTGTGTTTGAAAATTCATAGGAAATTGTTGCCATCCATGATTAGGTTTTATGTTTTATTAAATCAATAAAGGTGATCCTAACACTTAAGACCTCTTAGAGATAGAGTAGGCATCCTGGTACCAACTCTGTGGTTTTCAGATGAGGAAACTGAAAGAAGCTCCTGTGCAAGGGGATGCCATAAATGCATGATAGAAAAACATGGAGCAGGACTTTAGGTTTACTGACTCGCGTTTCTTCCTATGCCTAAGAAATTCCATTATGCCTGGGTTCACCTTAGCTGAATGCTGTTTAAATCTGATGAATGTAGTATTGATTCAGAATACAAGCAGTACCATTCTTTTTTTAAAAAAATTTTATTTATTTATTTATTTGCTTATTTATTCTACTTAGGTATACATGATAGCAGAATGTATTTTTGATTCATCGTACACAGATGGAGCACAACTTTCCATTTCTCTGGTTGTACGTGATGTAGAATCACATCATATATGCAGTCATACCTGAAGCTAGGGCTATGATGTCCATCTTATTCCACCATCTTTACTGTCCCCATGCCCCCTCCTCCCTCCCTCCCCTTTGACCAAAATTCCTCCATTCTTCCCGTGTCCCCTCCCCCATTATGGATCAGCATCCACTTATCAGAGAGAACATTTGGCCTTTGTTTTTTGGGGATTGGCTTACTTCACTTAGCATGATATTCTCCAACTCCATCCATTTACCTGCAAATGCCATAATTTTATTCTGTTTTATTGATGAGTAATATTCCATTGTGTATATATACCACAGTTTCTTTATCCATTCATCTATTGAAGGGCATCTAGGTTGGTTCCACAGTTTAGCTATTGTGAATTGAGTGCAGCACCATTCTTACCAAGTTACTACACAAAAGACATTTGTCTTTCTCTTAGACTTTTTCTCCTGGTATTTCTTTCCTATGCACAAAGAGCTCTCATATATTCTGGCCCTTGTTTTCTCCTGAGAGCACCCACCATGGGATTTCACCTGAGAAACTTACCTGTGCTTGGTCTATTCCTTCTTCTCATCTTCTCTCAGTCAAGCCCTTGGTGATTCCTTTTCAATTCCTTGTCACTGTAGAAGAGGATCTGATGACTGTATCACTTCTGTGGCGTTAATAACTTTATGATGCTCTTTTCCTTTGTGCTCTATCTGTGCCCCTCATCCTTACCAATCAGGCACATCTGTTTAGCAGAAGGTTACAGACAAAGCCACAATAGGCCTACCAGTTGCATCATTAAAAAATAACAACAAAAGTACTTTTCACTTTGAAATAATGTTAGACTCACAAGAAGTCACAAAAATAATGCAGAGAGTTAAGGTATATATTCCCTTTGCCCAGGTTAACATGGTCAGTGATAACATCCTATGGAGTGATAGTACATTAACTGGATGAGAAAACTGGTTAAAAGATAGTCCTGAGAGAGAAAGTAGCTTCCTTGTAAAGCCTGGGCTGCCCCAGGGCATCCTCCGTGCAGCATCCAGTACAGGGTGGACCTTGCTCTGACCTTAGCTCTCAGTCCTTTCTCAGGATTAGTTTCTGATGCTTCCATGATTTCCCATTCTAACAAATAAACAAGTAATGTGAGAAGGACTTGACCAGAGGGCAAATGGATCTGAAACTAGGGTTTCATTTCACCTGTTAGAGATACTTTCTCACTAACAAGGGATTCTTTAATGTTGACTCTTGGGGCTGGCCTGTTTCATTTGATCCTCAGCGATTTCCTAGGTCTTATTCTGAGATTTTCTTAGGAAATGCAATATTTTTAAAATGTTAATATATTCAAGAACTCCTCTGAGAGGATTGTATGGAAAAGAAAAGCATTTTGGATTTGCAAGGGAGGGGGATTGATAGTATCTAAACACATTCTGATAAAGCCTTGGTAAGGGGAATTGATTTTATGTATATATTTTCCTATAACAGTTATTTTCTTGGATTCAAAGAAAATTTTCAGTTTCATATATCAATATTATTTCAAATGCAGTGGAGCATTATGAAGACCAGTAGGAAATATCAACACGAAGGCTCTAGGCTTTCAACTGAGCCCTCTTTCTCCCCTTGCTGTGGGGCAGGGCTACTCAACATGGTTGCTGGTGACTCTCTGGGTCAATAGTTCTGTCCTGGGTATCGTAGAATATCTAGCAGCATTCCCAGTCTCCTCCCTAGTATCACTGCCCCCCCACCCTCCTTCTGCCTTCAGAGGTCTTAGTTATTATTTTTGTTTCTTGGTACTGGAGATTGTATTCAACCACTGAGCCACTTCCCCAGCCCTATTTTGTGTTTTATGTAGAAACGAGGTCTCACTGAGTTGCTTAGTGCCTCGCTGCTGCTGAGGTTGGCTTTGAATTCGCGATTCTCCTGTCTCAGCCTCCCTAAGTGCTGGGATTACAGGCTTTCGCCACCGCACCCAGCTTCTTAGTTGTTATTTTTAAAAAAGTAATCGGATATAAATTTTATTATGAATGGACAGTACTCTACATGTACTATTAGATAAGGTGTTAGAGAAGAGCAGAATTTCATGGAGTAGGAGTGTTACTGAATTTTAACTTTAATTTTGTTTTCAAATATAGTTAGAAACTCTCCTATTAAAAAAATTAAACATGTTCTTCTTAAGCCTTTAATGTTTTAACCTAGTGATATATATTGGGTGTCTTTAAGAGGGAGCTTTGCAATATTCCCCAAATTTTTGATCATGAAACCTTTTTCACAGAGTATTTGAACATGAAACATATCTTGAGAAACAGTAGAATAGAGGAATGAGGTCCACTGGGTAGGTTATGTTTTGATATTTTCTGTAGTCTTTTTTCTTATTATTCATTAATTCAGCAGACATTTATTATCTGGTATGTGTCAGGCACTAGGGTTCAGTGAGAGCATAGGGTGGGAAGCTCTGTGTTTAGAAAACAGAAATTCAAATCCTGCCTCATACATTTTGTTGGTAGGTTATTTTGCCTTTAGAGATATAGATATTAGCCTTTTATAGTATGGGGAGAGTTTATGCAAAAGCAAGGAGTTGAGAAATAGGATGACCACCTTAGGACTGACAGACCATGGTGGGCCTGGTGTGCCATATGAGCGGCTATGGCTTTGTCTTGTAGACAGCAAGGAGTTGCAGAAGGAGTTTAGCAGTGGATTGCTTTTTACTTCATTCTGTCCACTCTGATACATTTGAGTAGGCAAAGACCAAAATTCAGTCAGGAGGTAATAGCCCTTAAGCTAAGATAGTTGAAATAGCATTGGAAAGACAAGAAGGATTCAGAAAATATTTAGGAAATAAAATGGGTAGGAGTTGTTAAAATTGGATATAGGAGAGAAAAAGGGGAAAGTGCAATTTGGATGACTGAGAAAATTCATTCATTAAATCCATAGGAATTGTATTTAATTGGAGTTCCACTGGTACTCTGGGTGTATCAAATTAAACTCACAGCATGTGGGTTTGCATGATAGAGATGGGCGGTTAAATAAGCAACTGTAATAGATGATGGTAAGTGCCATAATATGGTGGGACATGGTTTGATGGGGGCTCATTTCAGTGGTGACCATCCTGGTCCATGAGGCCAAGGAAGGCTTTCTGGAGAGGTTCAGTTTACTCCTACAGCATGAGTGAAAGGAAACCATGCTAATGGTTATAAGACTGGGATTAGGATGGGGTATATTCTAAGCAGAGGAAACAGTACATATGAAATGCCAAACAGTAGTATTATTCTGCTTTTAAGGAATGTGGTATAAGTTCCTATAATTTCTGAATCCATTTGATAATAAGCCTTGTTTTTGTGGAGTTATGCTGTAAAATAACATGGGGGAAAAGGCATGGCCTATTTCATGTATGTGTGTTTTTTAAAATAAATTATTGAAAAGCTCAGTAATCCCCTTGGAAACTGCTTTAATGTTGATGCTGTCAAGACCCTTGTTGAAGTAATATACAAAACCTGACTGACCTGGTGGACAAACTCATTCCATACATAATTGAATAGTTAGAGGCTGTGCAGCAAATGCAGCTCTGTCTTTCATCTGAGTACATAGTCTGATGATTTGTAAAACCTTCCTGGTGAGTACAGCAGGTTATTCTGCCTGGGTGGGAGCCTTTTTACTAACTTAAGCAGCTGTTTAAACTTTCATAAGCAAAGTAATTATTAAATCTTTCATGAACATATTGGTTGGAACATTTAATCACATCTTAACCTTGAATTGGAACGTTTTGAGGGTGGGGTTAAAGGGTTTTAAGCTGGCAAATTCATTTTTTTTTTCGTTTTTATTATAAACTTTTTATGGCTTAGAACCAGCCAACCTAAATCATGGAAGGAAAAATACATGTGTGGCAAGCATGAGACATTTCATTGTTTGTTTTTCAAGTTTCTGAACTATGCTCATAGCTATGCATGCCTCTGGGCTCATAAAGACAGCAAATGGAAATGGCTTGAACCAGACAGGTTGTTTTAGATAGATAGCCACCCAGGTAGGCAAGACAAACCTTGGTATTACTTTTTCCTGGAGTTAAGTCATCTTGGTGTGCCAAAATGGGACCTGCAAACAGGAGGGTTTTATTTTTCATAGGTTTGAACGCCTTGCCTTTAGGAATGATGGAACCACTTGATAATAATCACAATCACAAGATGAAGGATACTATACATTTATAAAGCACTTACTAGGTGGCAGGCTTATTCTAGAAGCTTCTCATGCATTATCTCCTTTAATCTTCACTACAACCTTGTCAAATAGGTAATACTATTATTCTCACATAACAAATGAAGAAACCAAGTTTGGAAGGCAAAGTTCACAAAGCATCTGAGAGGCAGAGCTGGAATGTACACTCAAATCTGTCTTCTCAGTCCCCTTCTATTCTAGTTTGTAAAATACTTCTACCTGATGACTTTCCCTTGTTTTTCCCTAAATGAAAAGAAGCTAGGACAACCATCAGCAATGAATGCTTCTATAGTAACAAATGCTTGTTGAACACCTACATTGTGCAGGACACTGTGTTATAAGCCTGGGAAGTATTATGGAACAGAGAAAAGAGAAGCTAAAAGGGTCTTTGCCTGTTGGCATTAGTTTTGGAACTCAGACTACAGGGCTGAGGCAGGGCTCATAGCACTGCATCCTGGCTGGCCCACTACTAAGAGATGCATGGAGCACGTTATAATTTGCAGTGTGCTCTCATCTATATTATCCCTGCTTAATCCTGGGAACAGGGCTGACTATTATAATTCCCACTTGAAAGATGAGGAAGCTGAGTTTCAGAGAAGTTAAATAAGTTGACTAAAGTCAAACATATACCTAGTAAGTGGGAGATGAAAAATTATATAAAGTATGATTCCTTCTTAACTTGCTGTGGTCATTGTCCAGAGCAAATATATGCTTTATGGATGCCTGGAAACAACCTAAAAACTGAAAACATTTGTATAAATAATTATGACAATAATGATGTAATAAGAGAAATGTTTGTAGCTTTAAAATATGTCCACAAATTTTTTATCTCCTTTTGAAAGATGGAGCTGAGTTTCCTTCCCCTATGTGTAGGCTCTACCTCATGTCTTAACTTCTAATGAATAAAATGTGGCAGAAGTGATGATGTGTGAAAGCCAGGATAATAATGCAAAAAACACTATGACTTAGAAAGCATTGTGGCTTCCTCCTTGCTGTTTCTTGAATCACTTACTCTGGGTGAAGCCAGTCGCCATATTGTGAGGATACTCAAGCAGCCCTGTGGATGGATCTATGTGATAAGAACTGGGGCCTTCTGCTGTTAAACAACACATATGTGTCAATAAGCAAATTCAACTGCTCCAGTCTGGCCTTTAGAAGGCTGCAGCCCTGACCCATATCTTGTCTACATCATTGCCAGAGACCATGAGTTAGAACCACCCAGCTACACTACCCCCAGATTCTTGATCCACAAAGTCAATGTTAGATAATAAATGATATTTGTTTTAATCCACTAAGTTTTGGGGGAAACTAATGTAGCAATCAAGGAGTACAAGATACACTGAAAAGAATAGCTAGATCTGAGTTGCTACAAAAGCGGAACACTGAAAGATGAGAAATACAAGAAGAAACTTAATAAGTGGACAAATAATTTATTGTGAGATGTTCTGGCAAAGAGAAGAGTGTATGTGAAAAGCGTGGAAGGTGTGTCACAGCAAAGCCCATTGATGAACCTGCATAGGACAGGACAGGACAGGACAAAATCACACAGCTCAAAACACACAGCATTTTGAGTATGGGAATATCACTATGAGAATTTCTTGTATCATAATGTAATAGCCAAAGTTCATAAAGTAACTGGGAGCCTACTATGAGTTAATTTCTATATGGACTATTTAAGATAGGAAGCAATTAATACATTATTTGAAATACTTCCTTCAAAAATTAAAAACCCCTAAAATACTATAATTTCTTAAAGTGAAGTCTAGGCTGTCCAGAATAGCACTCTCTCTGTTGTTACTTCACTAGACTGTCTGGATCCATGTTTTGAAAACTCTAGCTTAAATGTAGAGCCAAAAAGTAACTAACGAAGAACACCTGGAGTCTCCCCAGGATTTCACAGTACCAGTTCTGCTACAACAATCAGGTAGATATGAATATTTTATAACCAATTAAATGTTTTGCTTGGCATCATGCTACCCAGCTGAATTTTTCAGAAAGAGAATTGCCCAAATTGACTTGTTATTCTATGCCATACCTCATTCATTGACTGACTATTTATTAGGTGCTATCCATGTGTTACCCACTGTGATAGGCCCATAAACCAAACCTTTATGGTTGCAAAAATCCCTTGGCATCCCAGTTTCAGCTCTACTGTTTTTTAGAGTTAATAGTAGTTCCTGGTACAATGACTATGTTTATTGTTTAAGTTGGGTTTAGTATAAAATTAATACTTATTCCTTTGATAGAGAAAAGTGAAAATAATCTTTCTTTGGAATGCATTAACTCAAAGGTTTGCTCTTTCTTATCATCTTGGTGCACTTCCCTGTATTTTTTTCTATGAATATTTTTTCATAGTTATCATAATTTATGGGTACCATCAAATTCTATTTTTATTGAGCATCAGGCAAAAAAAAATCTTGAAACAGACTTTTTAATATAATTAAGTTATAGTTATTTTATAATTTACTTAACCTGTTACTAGATGTTGTGATTGTGCATGATTGACATGTAAAAAAAATGTGTCATATCTAAATAAATATGTAGTTAGGGAATTTTGAATTTGTCTTTTGAACTGTTTATGGGATTTGTGTTTATTGAGTAATTTTAAATAGTAATCAACAGGAAGCTTAGGAAGAGGTTAGCGTGGCTTGTCATTGCCAAAAGAACTGCCTCAGTAAAGTTCCATGATGACCATTGTGATCATATGCCGAAGGTGCCATCATAGTTACACTGCTTGCTAAATTAAGCATGAATGGTTGCATGAAGAACATTATTATTCTGAGCACATTATTTACTCTTAATTTAAGGTTAAACTAACTTAATTTAATGTCATGTGACTTTTTAGCAGCAATTATGGGCAGTTAATGCATGTTCTTTCTTAGTCATGCCTCACCTCTTTGCAAAATGACAATATTTCATTCCAAATTTATTCTGACCAGATTTGTAAGAAGTGTTTTCTTCTCTTTCCTCAGTGTTTGTATCAGAAGACTTTGGAGTTTATCCTGTGAAGACCCATTGTGTATTTTCATATTGAATCTCTAAGAAGCTGGCCTGGATATGAGGGCATTAGAATTGTTGCATATCAGGGTACTAGCCCTGTTCTGTCTTCACCCTTTAGGGATATTGTGTGGACAGTAGAGATGACATCTAAACATCTCCATCTGAGCCTTTCCTCTCTCTGTCTTGCACACTACCACCCAACCAACATCCCTTCAATATATGTCTCTGTAGAAGTATAAGAAGTCAAAGGCTTCATACTTCCTCTAAGTTCATAGTCAATATTCCCTAAGCCTGGCATTCAAAGCCTGTATGTACAAGGTGTTATACTGTTCATGCCTTTTCTCAAGGGTAATCTATGTTCAGGAAGCCCAGAAGACTTGGTTCTAGGTGTTTGGTGTCTTCCTTGTCTTAGTGCCTTCCCTACACTGGCCTCTTGTCTATATCCACATGTTGAAGTCTTACCCACTCTTCTATGTTCATGTATTCATCAATTGTTCCAATAGCATGCATTTATTTAATAACTAATGAGCACTGTGAGTCAGACACTGTCAAAGGGCCTGCTCAAATGCCTCCCCTAAGAATTCCTTTCCTAACCATTTAACCACATGCTTGGTTCTCTCTTGAGAACTTTCATTAGTCTTTTTATGCTTCTCTTTTGTCACAAATCCTCTGCCTCATTTCCTTGCCTACTGTATGCACTCAGAAATGCTTTTTTTAATTAAAGGAAAAAACGAATGAATTAATGAACTAATGAATAAAAGTTATGACTTCAGTACTAGCAGAAGTTAGTGACCAAAATAAAATGGTTAAGCTGGAATAGAAACTTAAGACTGTCATGGGTTTCTAGTCTATGAAACACCCTCAGTGTGGTTTCCATATTGGATCATACTAACAGAGAACAGTATAGAATTTCCATCTTCCTATTCCCAGATCATCGTTCTTTCCCACTATGCTATCAAATTCAACTCCACTGAACAATAGAAGTCAAAGACAGTATTATATCCTGTCATTGCTTCTCATTGGAATAATGAATGTGTCATTATAAGAATGTGTTTTAAGGATATCATTGAACAGGAAGATTACTTTCAGCAATGAGTAAGGACTAGGGACCATGATTAGTTCCTGTTAGAAATGAGCCACCCAAACAGTAATCATAGCAATCGCTTGGTGTTTACCATGTCTCAGGGACTTTATTGCTCAGTTTCTCATTTAATCCCCCAACAGTTCTATGAGTCATATAATTTTATTGTCCTTATCTTAGAGATTGGGAACAGGAAGCTTAAAGAGATTAAGCAGCTTGTCCTTGCCCACAGGACTAGTAAGTGCAGGGGCTGGGCAGATCAAACTTTAGTTATTTAGTCTCTGAAGTCCATGAGCTCAACCTCTGTGCAGTTTGTCCATTTATGATACTACTGCATGTGTAGGCTTTCATAGTGACACCTGAAATGATTTTTATTTACATGATTGTTTCTATATTAACTCTATTAAAGGAGAATAGGACTCTTCTTTAATAGGGATTTTAGAATAGGGGTTAAATTTTTTGTTTGTGCTTTGTTGACTGTTTGCAAGAAGGTTGTCAAAGCCACAGAAAGAAGGCACCTTGAAAACTCACACAGCTTTTACTTATTCCTTTTTAATATGCACACAGTCATTCAGAAACAGAATAGGAATGACTCTCCTTCTGGAGATGATCATTCCCCCCAAATCTGGGATTATTTTGAATTCTAGTTTTTAGAATATATTTCTAAAGCAGAGAAGGGTAAAATGTAGGGGCTCTGTAATTAGAGAATTGGAGTATGCTTGAGAAAGATGTTTTCGTCTTCCCAGCATCCTTCCCTTTGGAAGTAGCCCCACTCCCAATGTCTGTGCTCCTGATGGACTGCTGACTGTCACACCGGAGAAACTGGGATCTTGATCTGAGATAAGCAGGTACAGAGGAGGTTGGGGCTGAGTCATCTATGATGATGCCTTGGACAGCTTAGGATCTTTGAGCCTCAGTTTTTCTCTCTACAAAATGGGATTCATGTGCCTCACTGAGACATTCGATAAGAATGGTGATCCTCACTTAGGATTCAGTGGGCTGATGTCCATGAGAGCTGTGGCCTAAGATTGTTATACAATGAATGTCAGTCACCACTCTTGAAGATTAGTAGTCTTTGAAACAATTCCTTTTTTTCCTTCTAAAGAAATAAAGGCAAAAGCTGACTTTCTACTGAGGAGGCAGGAAATGCAGACTCACTGAAGGTTCTTGAAAAGAACATTCAACTGTTCAAATGATGAATTAGCAAAAGATAATCAGGAGTCATAAACTGTGAGACAATGGACTGCTGCTTTGTTAGACTACTGCTGTTGAAACCCGTGGCACTCAATTCTTTAAAACTCAAGGGTACTAAAGAAACTCAGGCTTCTTGAGAGGGGCAGCGCTGGCAGGAGATGTGGAGAGAATAAAAAGACCGACAGTCTATAAAGGAACCATCCATCCAGCTATCCATGGTCAAGTCCTTCTGTTAATGAATAGAGTTATGATGAGGCTCCAGCATGTTAATAAATGTCCCACTCTGGGTGGTAAGAACTTCAAAAGTGAAACAGTGCTTATTGGATTTGATAATAAGAATATAGAGAATTATAAATGAGAAGTCCAGGAGGCATCTGTGTTAAGGAAAACTAGGATCAAGACTTTGTGTATTCTAGCTGATGAAAGGTTGTAGATAAAATTAGGGTGCAGTGGTGGAAAAAGAAAGGATCCTGCTAGCCGGAGGAACACTGGTATGAAGTGATTGGGGAGTTTTGATCAAGCATGTATCTTTGATCTTTAATATAGGGGCCTGAAGAGAATATTAGAAACCATAGGTGCAGCCACATATCTGATTAAAATGTGACTTTTTGCTATATTATTTTAAATTTGAGCAATTACCACTTACTCATGGTGGTACAGAAAGTAGTTATTTTTTTTTTTTTTTAAGTTTGGAATGCAATTTGACATAGACAGGAAACTGGGAATGACTATTTAATTCATTCTAGTATTAGGTGTACCAAAACAAGATATGAGAGTAGGAGGAAGTCAGTATGAGGGGAACAGGATGATGGAGAAATAGACCGTCTTCGGTGTTCTAGAGAATTATCTAGGGACTTTGGGCTAACTCTTGAGAAGGGGAAAAAAAGATGGTGTTGTCTCTGATGGCCTCTCTTTTTCCTCCTATTCTCCCAGTTTCCTTTTCTCCCTAACATGATCCTCTTGTCATACAACAACCCAAATTAGAGGTGTTATCACAACGTGACAGTTGAGGAAAATGAAGCCCAAATAGATTTCTGTAAAGTTCTGGTACTCATTTAATAAGTAATCGGGGAAAGTCAATTTCATAATCCAGTATGTCAGACTCAAAAATTCACTACCTCCAACACTTCTGGTTTGGAATATCTGAGTTAATAGTGCCACCACGAACAATGAAATGTGGGTTGGTGTAGGTAGGAGTAAAGGAAGGTTAGCTTGGTTTTAGATAAGCCGATTGAGAGCTGCCTTAGGATAGCATGTTCTGCTGTCTAGTCAGAAGGGAATCATAGTTTGTTGCCCAGTGGTGGAGATCTGTGAACTTGAAGTGTTTCATTTGCTGCAGAATTAGTGTTAGATGGATAGGTAGATAAATAGAAATGATAGATGATTAGTTAGTTAGATAGATAGACAGACAGATGGTTGTTGATGAGGTGGGTGTTTTAAAGTTGGAAAAAGTCTGCAGTTACTAGACAATATTCCTATTGCTTAGCAACTTTATTTCCATATGTAGCCAGGACAAATGAAACTTTCCTATCTATTTTTTTTTGTGCCTCAATGCTGATAGTGCTTCCTGTGAATGGCACATAAGTAACAATTTTATTTTATGAACATTACCCTGACTCTTGGAATCCTAGAATCTCCAGGTGGGAAGGGAAGTTATATTTTCTCTCTTGGATTTGTTCTGTAGTCAGACGTTGCTTCATACCTTCATGAAGTCATGATTGACACATTCCTGTCCTTCCGATAGTTCACGCTATATGAAGGTCTTACTGTTGAGGTAGAATCCTCCTTGCATGTGATTATTCGGCAGTCATTGCCAATCTTCACATGAGGGCTCAGCATACTTTTGGAAACAATCTCCATGTGGCTCTTGAATTTCTTTTCACTTGGCTTTAATTTTTTCTCCATTTCTTCAGTTGTTCCTTGAAGGACTTCTTCCTTCAGGGGATTTGTTGGCCCAGGTGGTAAGAAGGCACTTAGCAGATGGCTCCGGTGTCATCCCCTTCAGGCATTGTCTTGCTGGCAGAAAGCTGCTCATCCAAGTCTACACCATCTCCAGGTGTGGTCCACACCCAATGACCGATTCTGCTGTAAGTTCAAAAGCCCAGTTATTTCACTTCAATGAATAACAACTCTGATTTGCCATTTTAGTATCTGGGATGCTCGTTAGGCCAGCTAAAGGCAGTGTTGAGCTGCATTGCACCTTGACTCCTCCTTCTGTCCCTTCTAGTGTCCTTTCCCTCCCTTTCTCAGGTGTTCATCCCCAGGGCATGAACTACATATGCCAAACATATGGCCCAGTCTGCTCCCAAGGGATCCCACCTATTGCACATGACATCAGATCTTTTCAAGAAGTCATTCCAACTTCTTTATGGACTTAAACCATTTGGTAGGGCTTCTGGAGTAGATGAAGTAATATCCTATGTAAACACAATGTATTTGGATTTGAAGAATATTTCAAAATAAATTTCATTACTATGCATACACTGTTTAAAGCTCATATGGTTCAGAAATTTTTCACTGAGGGTGTCTTAGCTTAGGTTCCCCTTCAAAAGCAGATCATGAGACAAGGATTTACATTTGAGTAGCTTATTTGGGGAGATTATCTCAAGGAATAGAAGGAGGACACTGGGAATATAAAAGGAAGGAAAGGGAATCCAAGGTAGCACAACAAAGCCTGAGTACAGAACAAATCCAAGAGAGAAACTTCCCATCCAACCTGGAGATTCTAGGATTCCAACAGCCAGGGTAATGCTCATTACTGAGCTACTTAACATTAAGGGCAATGAGGTACTACACTCCCAGTTGGGGCCTTCTGAGAAGCCATGTAGAATCATTTGCCAGAGGATGAAAGAAGAGTATATATCACCAAATCCTGATCCCAGTTGGCCAAGCATTGCCCCTTGAGGTGTTAATTCCTTTGTACTTTCAGTTGTGTGTGTCTCAGAATGGCAGAGTAAGTACTGGTCAACCTCCCAGGAGATAGGCAGAGACTTAGCT
The DNA here is from genome assembly GCA_004024805.1 of Geosciurus inauris. Classification (NCBI taxonomy): domain Eukaryota; kingdom Metazoa; phylum Chordata; class Mammalia; order Rodentia; family Sciuridae; genus Geosciurus; species Geosciurus inauris. The sequence continues at coordinate 9,771 of PVHX01014626.1, read as the reverse complement.
GAAGCAGGTGCTGTCAGTTGCTCCTGTACACAAGTGCTTGTTGTAGCAACAATGGGCATAAAATGTTGAGCTGAGAGGATGTGAGACAGTGCATGAGAAAGAACTGAAACAGGAGGATAGCCATGGCCAATAATGTGTTTCTAGAGCTTTCTTGGTGGAGGACAAAGTGTATTGAATTAGATTCTCCCCTGCCACATCCATGGAACTACTGTCAGCTTCCTTTTCTCTGAATATAAGGGACGGAGAGACTTTCTGATGAGTTTGAGGCAGTAAAGTGGTATGCTCATGAGTAAATTACTTATCTTGGCTAGCTAGACTTATGGCTAATAAAACACCACCAAGAGAAATCAAGAAAACACTATAGAAAGGCCCACATACCCCACATGCTTTGATATCAATAGTGGACACTTATTACCAAGATTTTGGCCAGTGGTTTTTTGAGTTCTGGAATGTCTTTGACTTAGCTTCTCTGTGACTACTACATATATAGAATGCCACCAGAGATTTGACAGGGATACTGTTAAGCTATGTGGTGGTTTAGTGTTAAATTGAGGTGAGAAGTAAGGACCTGGGAGATGACTTAGATCGTTGCACAGACTAAGACAGTATTCTAGCATCACATCCTATATAGAAATTGCTGTCCTTTATTTGTGAATCACCACTGAAATGATCGGTCACAATAATCTCATCATTTCATAGTCAGTTTTTTGTTGTCAACTTCCTATTAGCTCATTCTTGGGTGCCAAGTGGTAAAGCCATGGGTTCTCATCAAGAGATTTGAGCAATGTAGTCAGACAGCCAATTAGCATTTTGATATACTTCAGGAGAGCTTTTAGTCACAAAGCCAGCATGAAATTGTCCTGGTAGAACTTGGCCTATCTAACAAGATGTCAACAATTTTATATTTGTCACCAGGAATTTGGCCTAATAGGACTGAGAGGTTGGAGACCAGGAGAGGCTTGTGAGAGCTATATGTCAACAAGATGAGACATCCAAAGCATGGAAGAAGTGAGGTCAGTTCAGGTGAAAAGAACAGACTGGGTTCAGTTTAGGAAATACATCTCAGAAACAGGAATCTAGTTAGGAGATGAAAAGCAAGCAAGCTTTGGGGTCTTGCTGAAGAACCTAGGGAATTAGAGGTTGGACTGCAGAACAGATGTCTAACAACATCAAATACATATTTTGTGTCACTACATGTCAGATACTCTTCTAATAATTTGATATGTCTAAGTTGTTTAATTCCCCCAGAAGGCTTATGAAATAGGTGACATTATTATTATCATCAGACTTATTTGACAGATATGGTAACCGAGGCATGAAGGGATCAAAATGTCCCACAACTAAAAAGTGGCTAAGCCTGGCTTCAGATCCAGGCAATGTTTCTGAAAGTTTCTGCTCCTCTGAATATTATTAGGGTTTCCACTCCTGTTTCTGAGACAGAAGGCTCAGAATATATACATATATATATATATATATATGTATATATATACATATATATGTGTATATATATATATTTATATATATATATTTATATATTATAAATTCCCTTGGTAAAGGAAAGACTAGTTTAGAATGTGTGTGGGGGATGCAAGTGTAATAGACCCTCATTTCTATCCCCCCTCAGATGTGTCTGGTCAGCTGCATCTTGCACTGTACCTCCTGGTCACTTGTCTTGTGCTGCTCAGACCTTACTCTTCCCTGCCACTAGGCAGCTTGGCTCCAGCCTGTTCCATGCTTGGAGTTTCTGGCCCTTCCAGCCCCTTTAGAACTTGGATGAACTATCAGGCCATGGTGCCCAGATCATGGCCCCATGAGCACCAGAAGATGGTTGACTTAGAAATGAAGGAGGTTAACTCTGTGGGATGGAATTTGACAAGAGGAATTTGACCAGAAGAAACCAGCTAAATGAATTTCCTCATCTTCTTCTGTCCCATCAAGTACTCAGAGGCATGAGTTTTCCTTTGGGCTCATCCTTTCTCTTGTGTCAAGTGGATGCACCTGTGAAGACCTTGTTTTTGTTCTTCGTTGGTATTTGAATGATGGTGGCAAAGGCCCTTGTTGAGAGTTATGGTATCTGGAATCTGATTGCAGCTCTTACCAGCTGTGTGTGACTTTGATCTGTCACCTAGTCTTCTGGGGACTCAGCTCATTCTACTATAAAATGGGACACCCAAGTTTAGATTATTTTTCCCTACTATGCTGATATCAGAATTTTCACAGCTGCCTTTTTCTGTTTTTAAGGATCCATCTCAGGTTTGAAGCACACTTCTGATAAGAGGAGGAGGAAGGAGGTCAGTGTGGGGTGGGGGCAGAAGCTCAAAATCCACAGTTGCAACAAGCTCCCTAGGTCATTCTGATAGATGCTTTACATAGTATAGCCAGTTGCCCTACTCCATGGGTGCCATTTGCACTGTATGGACTCCATGGGCATTGTTGACACAGATTAGAATGTGAACAATGCCTCTCAAAGTTGTGCAACTCAGCAGCCCTGGATGATGTGTTTCAGTAGAGGGTCATTTCCAAGCATAGCATGAATATTGTTTGATTTTAGAGTAGAGAAGGGTGTCGAGTGGCTAGTAGCTAGGAAGCATGTAGTTAAGGATGAAGGCACAGTAGTCATGACCACAGGAGAGGGAAGTAGAAGCAGCTCAGGAACAGCTAATCAACACTGCCACAGGAAGCTGGCTATCAGCTTGTTTCTCACACATACAACATCACAACTGGCACCTGTTGAAAAGAGAGTTTTGTGGAGAGAACAGGGTGTTAAAGTCAGCTTGGTCCAAAATGTGTCCTTGGATCAGGAGTTCTCAGACAGCCTTGAATGGGTGAAGAGAAGCAAGGCTTTCTTCAAGCCAAGCCAAGCTTGTAGTTGCCAACCAATTTCTCAGCTTTGAGGGTTCTTTGACTTTGTTTTCCCTTTATACACTGTAAAGTTTCTTATGTAAAAAAAATTCCAACCATATGTTAACTAAACCAAAGAAAGAAAAAAAGGTTTATTCTCATCTGTACAGATGTTTCAGAAGCTGCCAGAAGCTGGGTTATGTTGGTTAAAAAAAAATTGCAAAAGACTCAAGGGTATTCAGGCATATAGAAGGCTGAAATTCTAGGGGAAGAGAGGTGGCATGCATTTGTCATTCAATTAAATGTTATAAGTGAGGTTTTTTTTTCTCAGAAGCTAGCAAGATGTAGCTGAGCTGATGTGAGGTATATCTACTGTCTAAAACTATACTTTACTTAATTTGCATGAGGATCAGTTGAAGTACTTGTCAAAAATGCAGATTCCTCCATGCCCCTAGTCATTTCCGATTCAGTAGGAATGGAGGGGACACCCGGACTCTCTGTGCCTTACATGAGCATACAGGATCCAGGGGCCATGCTTTAAGAATGCTGTCCTAAACCATAAATGGAAAGATAGTGGACTCTGTCCAAGAACAAGGTCTTATGTTCTTTAGAAATTATATTAACTCTCCTGAGCCTTAGTTTCCCCTTTTGTAATATGGATAATGATGCCTTCTTTTGCCAAAATCACAGGTCTCAGAAAAATATTTCTAAATAAACTGAATGGACTAAAGAGGCAGTGATAATTAGAAGTCTATGTCATGGACTTTTCTAAACCCACCCCCAAATCCAGCCTTGAGCATACATATGCATATGAAAGGAACTCTATAATGTCTGCTTAAGAGACTTTCTACATCTATTTGGGTTACTATAACCAAACACCATCATCTAGGTAGCTTATAAACAGCAGAAATTAATTTCACACAGTTCTGGTAGTTGGGAAGCCCAAGATGAGGTGCCAGCTGATTTGGTATCTGGTGATGGCTCCTTCTTGTGTGATGGAAGGGGCGAGGCAGTTGGTCCTCTTTTTTAAGAACATTAACTCTGTTCATGAAGGTTCAGCCTTCATGGCCCGACCACTGCCCAATGGCCCTGTGTCCTAATATGACATTGATGATAGACTTAAACATGTGAATTTGGGGAGGGAAAGACATTCAAACCACAGCAGAGCCTTTGAAATATTTCTCAGAAATCAAAATGACAGAACTGCTATTAATTAGTGTCTATTAGAATCTGCCAAAGTAATATAGAAGAAGAACCTGTCGAGGTAGATAGAAAGGGTTTAGTAGATAAGGAAAACAAATGTTGACCAATTAATTGTATTTATACTATATTTTTATAATACATTTTATTCTTATTTGGAAAACATATGAGGGCAAAGTCTGGCTGCCGTAAGAAGGAGGATACAATAATATAGTGGCTCAAATAATAAAGAAGCTTATTTATTGCTCATGTCTAGTTTCTGGTCCAAGTAGTTTATTCCTGATGAGTAGCTGTGCTGCCCATGGTCATTCAGGGAAGTGTTTCTTTCATATTGTTGCTCAGCTATCACCAAGGACACTGTTATCATCTGCACTGCAGAAGCTGGCTTGTCACCTGGAAGAGGAAAAGAACATGGAGCATCTTAGGCTCAGACCTGGAAGTGACACTTCCATTTACAAACAATTGACAAGCTTAAAAACACCATCATGCCCATGGGGGCTATGGGAAATGTAACCCTAGATGAATATCCACGTGTCTAACTATAACTCTATCATTAATGCTGTAGATGAAAAAACAGCAGAGTTGGTTACTACGTAGCAGTCTCTGACACAGCAAAGGAATATGGAGCTTTGAAAATGGAGCCAATCACTACTTTTCATGGCTTCACTAATTGACCAGAGCTGCTACTGTGCTGTACAGTATCAGTATTTCCTTTGATATGCTGTTTCTAGCTTTTCTCAAGTCTTATTCCTAGTATCCAGCTAAGTCTACAAATTCTTCTGTATAATGTGGTTGTTGGTATTTCTGTTTCTCAGTTTTAGTGTTCTCCTGCATCCTGTGTAGGTCACAAGAAAAGATATACTAATTCCTATCCTATAGTCACTAAGCATACTGTTGGTTAGAAAATGCTGGCAAAAGCATCAGAATGAATTGTCTTCCATTTGCTTTTTCAATAGTTACAATGAATCTCAAGTATGACCCGACCACTTCCCAATGGCCCTGTCTCATAATCAGAGGCTCTGAGCATTAAGAACATTTTCATAAAGATCATCCAGACAGAAAATGAGTGCACAGATTTTCAACATTTTTACTGATGGATCCCAAGGCTTCACCTATCCAACTATCTCTGCATTCCTTACTCTGTACTACCTCTTTATTTCATTTTTCTCTCTCTCCCTCTCCCCTGCACCCTCCTTGTGTGTGTGTGTGTGTGTGTGTGTGTGAGAGAGAGAGAGAGAGAGAGAGATATTGTTGGGAGTAGAAGAAATAATGTTTCACCAAGATAATATATTTTATGACTATATAAAATTATTTCATATTATTCTTTGATGTATAGCACTATTCATAACAGAAGGGTCTGATAATTAACTTCCCTGGGATGTTCTAAAGGTGAAGTCACTCTGCTGTCATGCATCTTGCAAGGTTAGCAATATAGATTGGAGTTTGGCAGGTGCCAGATATTGTTGGAGAAGACAGAAGAAGATTGATACCAGTGACAGCTCTGCCTGGATCAAAGCCTTGGTTCAGAGAGTGACCTCCCCACCATGGTAACTAGATCCCTATGAGATTGCAGTATGACTCCAATGAGAAAAATTAACTCACAGAAAAAGCTGAAGTCAGATTTTTGTAGGGAAGGGGCTACTGGGGACTGAACTCAGATGTACTTACCACTGGACAACATCCCCAGCCCTTTTTATTTATTTATTTATTATTTTGAGACAAGATCTCACTAAGTTGCTTAGGCGCCTCACTACGTTGCTGAGGCTGGCCTTGAACTTGTGATCCTCCTGCTTCAGCCTACCAAGTTGCTGGGATTGCAGGCGTACACAACTGCACCTGGCTGAAGGCAGATTTTGAGGGCTGAGAAATTGTTTAGGAAGCTCAGATTATCAAATACAATAATATTTATGTGTATAAATGGGGTAATGGGAATTAGGTTACTTTCCTAACAGCTAGTTGACATTGTCATTAAAGTTTGCCTTAGTGGAAAAATTATATAGGCATTTCTTTTTTCAGTTACACACACACAGATTTTGAAAAAGAGGTATTTTGTTTTACTTTTGTATCACAATTTAATAGCCCCAGGAGATCTGGGCTGCCAACCTTGTTCTTATAGAATTCTGGAATTTTCCTTCTACTTTCATCACCCAAGTGTTATGGAGTAGTGCCTCACCAACTGTGTTTCTATTGCTTAGAGAATGTTACATCTTGGATTTCATGTTTTTGCCACTTGAGATGACAATTTATCATAAAACCAAGATATGATTCATTTTGTGTCCAGCAATTACAAAAGGTTGGAGTCTGCCTGTGATGCACAATGTGCCTTCCATGAGGGGACAGCTGTGATGTGAATGTATTTTTGGGGTAGGGGAAAAGGGCCTTAATGCCTCTGCTCTTTTCCCATGGATATAAAACTTTGTTATAGTAAACTAAACCCTCTGATATCATATAAACTGCTGGCATTCTAGATTGTTTTAATGGCCACTCCTTATTGCTTAATACTAAACATTACCATCTGTTTCTTTCTTAATTATAAATGCAGCAGGAATTCACAATTACATCAGTAATGGTAGAAATAAAATGGAGCTAGAGGCCTGTATTTAACACAAGTCAGCCTTCCTCTAATATTTTTCTTCTGCTGCAGGCATTCATCAGAGAGGAGAATTCCTTAGTGGTTTTCTTCATCCTTTTTTCACTACACTTGCCATGAGAGTATCATGCTATAAATTCAGTGATTTCTTTTAGTGAGCGGGAGAGCTGTGTTTATTTTCTGTCCATGGAGCTGGCTGTGTGTGGGCAGCTCTTTCTCACAATACTGGAAACCAGTGGTGTGATTGTTCTGCTGTTATTGGCCTGTGTTTTTGTGAGAAGAGAGATGAGTTGTAAGAGCCTAATGACATGAGTCACATCCATCCCCAGAGAAGACTTGGGAGTGGACATCTAAAGAACATTAGTAGCAGGCCGCCTCTCCATGAAAAATAAAGAAACATTTGGGAAGAGAGGTCAAGTAGAAAATTGGAGATATATTTACCTCAGATTACTTTTTTTTTTTTTGGTTGTTGTTTCTAAGTGCAAAAACTAATCAAATTGTAGACTTGGGGAGTTTTAGAATTAAAAGAAGCCCTTAGAAGTCACCTTTATCAATGCCATGGTCACTAATTTTTCCTTTTACGGTATCTGGCTAGATTGACCATAGGATTTGGAGTCAGCAGAACAAGGTTTGAATTTTGAGTCACCACTATATGCTTTGAGTTCTCACTGCTGAGTTTTTAGTGTCTCTGTCCTCTTCACCCAGGGCAATGGACACCATAAGGCTTCTTGTGAAGCCTGCCATTTTAATTAAATGAAAGGGACAAGTCAGTCCTAGCCATTCTATCTTTCCCCTTTTCCGTTCATTTATGATATATGAAGAAATATTGGTATGAACAGGTTTAGTGCTTTGCCCAATGCTGTATATCTAGCTAATGTGGACTTCTAGCAAGAATAAAGTTTTTTAAGACCTTATTCCAAGACAGTTTCTTTCATGTCATATCTAGAGCCTCTGTTGTCTTTTTCAACCCTAGTAAACCAATGTATTTTTGCACAGTGAATAACCATAATAATTATCATTCATATTGTTTTTAATCTCTAAAGTCTTTTTTAATATGTATATTCCATTTACTGTACAGTAGGTGAAGTCATATTATCTTATTATCCTTACTCCTGGGGGAAGCTAAATTTCTGCAAGGCCAAGTCTCGTTGAGCTCACAATGAAGGCTGAGTCAGGTCTTGAACCCAGGTCTGTGAGACTCTAGTGTGTAATCTTCATGCTATACTCAGAGGATTGTCACTGTTAGACCAATGCAAATGTAGAGACTGAGTGGTGAAGCAAAGAGGAATCGATATTCATCTCTATAATTTTGTAGATGTAGTTAGGATTTTTAGGTTGTGAATTCTATGAAACCACAGCAGTTTTCTTGAATTATATTAATATTTCAGTGATCCATATGCTTTTGTAGACACTCAAAGGTTCCCTTGGGTATATAAGGTAGTGGAGCAAGAGATAGCAGGCTTGCACTTGGAGTGGTTACAAAATGAAACAAAATAAAACAAAACAAACAAAACAAAATGTACCAGACAGCATCTACATAAGGTCCTTGTTCCAACATGCAAATGAGTAATTTGCTACTTTATACATGTAGCTCATAAATGAGGAGACCATCTGAGTTATTTGGTACCGCCCAAGTTCAGGTTCAGGCCGGTAATGGTCAAGCTGGTGCATGATCTGAAATGGGCAGCTATAAGCTCAGCAGTGGGTGAGAGTCTGTGGGCCTTGTGCTTACCTCTGCATCTCAGCACCCTCATCCATGAGGTGTCAGTCCCCTTTGTCTTTTCCTAACTTCTAGGTCGTGTCCTAGGTGCCTTCCATCCAGTGTAGTATAATACTGAGCTTCACTCACATCCTGCCACTCTTGAACCATGCCCAGGCTCCTGCTGTCATGCTGGGGCTAAACCCTCCAGGCCCACCATACATATAATAAACAGGCTTCATGAGAACCAGTCTTTCCAGCAGTAATATGAAATCCTTTAATCTCAGAAACCCTATGATTGACCATGTGTAGAAAACCATGCAAATTTTAAAAATGTAAATATTGACATTGTGAGGTTTTCCCATGTAACCTGATGTAGTCTGACTTGCCCATTCTTTCTGCTTTTTCTGTGGGCATTTTACCAAATCCAGGTTTAATAGACAGCCCAGCAGCAGCATTGTTCGGATGGAAAGAGCACAGGCTGGAAAGCCAGTTGGACCTTGGGTCCAGTCTGGTCCTGCAGCTTACCTACATGATCTCAGATGACTTCTCTGAGCCTCAGTTTCTCTATCCGCAAAGTGACAGACATGGTGTCTGCCCTGGCTGGTGCAGTGAGGATCAAATGAGCCACTGCCTGTAAAGTACTTAGTTACAGAGCAGCATTTTTCCTGATCTCACTTCCCAGAACCAGATGAATGATTCATCTGTGATGTTTTCCCCTCATTAGGAAGCTTAAGCTAGACAAAAGTCATTCGGGAATTTTTTTAACCTATGAAGTACATTCATTTTATTCAAAAAAGTAAATACCCTATTTTTAAAGTTTTGTCCCTTACTTTAGAAGTCAATCTTATAATATTAATAGGTTTTTCAGTTCAGATTATTTTCATTTCTTATCCTTTCTCTGTGAGCAAGGTAGTGAGAAAGGCATTCTTTCTATCTTGCATGTGAAAATCTCTATGTGCCAAGTACATCTTTGTAAGCGTATTGTTTTTTTTAATCTAGCCTTTTAATGTTTAAAAAAAAAAACCCTCAAAAGTTCCAGTATAATTATAATAGCTAAAATGCTTATTAAAAAAGCACATTAAAAGATAAAGTTATTTTGAGGACTCAGGGGCATATAAACAGGTTATTATTTCTTCATAATTGTATTAAATCTGGCATGTGCTAGCCAAGTACATGACTTTATATAGTTTTATTTAGAGTTTAATTGAAATCATGCTAAAATAAAGGAATGTGAATTCCTTTGCCAGTTCTTTAAAGAACAGGGTAGAATCTGGCCTACCTCAAAGTAGTATTGAGAGAAACAACCCAGTTATAGTGCTGAGGGCTTCGAGTCTTTAAATGGTCTCAAAGAAGCCGGGCGCGGTGGCTCAAGCCTGTAATCCCAGCACTCAGGGAGGCTGAGACAGGAGAATCGCGAGTTCAAAGCCAGCCTCAGCAA
>PVHX01014625.1:0-49737 GCA_004024805.1 Geosciurus inauris | reverse complement strand
TCTGGGAGGAAGCCAAAGCATTGATCCTTCCCCAAATAAATCCTTTCCCAGTGACAGTATAATGGAACCCTGAAGAGAAAGAGATAAGCACTGAACACTGATCCCAGACCCTCTATTGTTCCCCAAGTAAAAATATTGCCCAGTAAAAACAAATTTCAAGTTCTCACAAACATGTTTCCTGATTGCCCAAACTGACATGCTCTGTCAATAATTAAGTCACCTCTCAGTATAATATATATAAGCACAGACTCCCCCTTGGGCCAGTGGCTCATTTTCCATTAGAAAAGGGGCTCCACCAGATGCATGATTTGATCGATGAATAAAAGCTGTGCTGATCTGTGAAGTTTGCATCTGGCTCAGTTATTTTGTGCTAACAGTTCTTAATTATTTTTAGGAATTTTTCTTATTATCAGAGATTTAATCTACTATTTAACAATTGCTCCACCTTGATTATAATCCTGGAACAATATGCTGTTGGCAATCTTGGAAATTAAAATATGAAAATAAATGTAGTTGGAGTTGACTATCTTTGTCCTGGGAGTAGGAAAATTATTTGGGTGTAATCTTAAACAAAAACAAAAAATGATTTTAGTGAGAAACAATTTTTACACTTAATGAGCTCTGTTGGCAATCTGTAATTACAGTTCTATTAAAACATGCCCTTTTATTTTGTATAAAAACTTTTTTTTAAATCAGTGTACAGCTTGTTTATAGGAAATATTGGCATCATTTAAGATGTGTTTTTAATAACATCTTTTCTCAATCAAAACATGACTTTATTTTTGTTGTTTTTTTTGTGAATATAAAATCAAAGAATATTTATATTTAAAAACTAGAAAATGTAGATGAACAAAGCATTAAAATTAAGCCAGGCGCAGTGGCTCAAGCCTGTAATCCCAGCACTTAGGGAGGCTGAGACAGGAGAATCGCGAGTTCAAATCCAGCCTCAGCAATGGCGAGGCACTAAGCATCTAAGCAACTCAGTGAGACCCTGTCTCTACATAAAACACAAAATAGGGCTGGGGATGTGGCTCAGTGGTCGAGTAACCTTGAGTTCAATCCCCAGTACCAAAAAAAAAAAAAAAATTAAAATTAAAAAATGCCTCCATTTACTACCAACCATTCTGAGGGTAACTACTGAAAGACTATGGCATATGTCAATGGTAGTGTCTTCCATGGAATGTATTTTATTTTTAGAAAAATTAGCATATTCACTTTTTGGAGATCTTTAAAAGTTGAATTTATTGTTACCCTCTTTGAGCTCAACAAATATACTTCAACTGTATGATTTTTAAAAATATTTTTAGTTGTAGAAGGAAATAATATCTTTATTTATTTATTTTTATGTGACGCTGAGGTTCAAACCCAGTGCCACACACGTGCTAGGCATGAGCTCTACCACTAAGCTATAATTCCAACCCTCAACTGTATGATTTTAAATGGTTCAAAATTTGGCTATAGTGTAGGAATCAAAGCAAAATGATAGATATAAGTATTACATACATAAAAAAGGGAAGCTGAAGAAAAAGGAACAAAGAATAGAGCATAGAACATGGGTATACATGGAAATATTGACTGTAAATGGCAATAGATTTACTTTCCAACTTAACAGTTTCTAGAATTTTGGGCCTTTTAAGATTTTCTTCATAGTTTGTTTACAGACCAGTTTTATATGAGCCATTTTCTCTTTTGCAATATACTATCAAATTCAGCTAGGAGGATTAGCTGAACTGTATAGCATTCTGCTGAGACATTTCCTTATTCACTTTTGAATGAACAGGGAGTCATCGAAGAAGTCAGAAGATAAATTTAAAAAAATTATTTTAAACAAAAGGAAATGGAAACACAACATACAAAACCTGTGAGATACAGTAAAAACAATGCAGAGAGGAAATGATTAGCATTAAGTGCCTACATCAAAAAAAGAAAGAAAAAGAAAGACTTTAGATTAAAAAAAAAACTAATGAATTTTTTTAAGATCTTAGAAAATTAAGGACAAACCAGTGGTAGTGATCCCTGATGTCTCTACAACACAGATAGGAGGTAGTGAAGGAACAACTGGCCTGAGAGTTGAGTGACAGAATAAATGCTGTAATACCCAATATTACATAGTCTGAGACCTGGAGAGACTTGAAGTTTGGTTACTAGAGTAGGATATAAGGGCAGAGTTCCTAGGGTAGGGGAAGGAGGGAGGGCAACAGAGCTAGAAGGTGAAGGGCACCTAAGCTTACTCTCTTAATGACAACTGGAAAGAAAAGCAGGTCAAATTAAAATGTGACAGGAGTGGTGGGGTCACTGAAACAGGTAAAGCAGTTTAAAACTAAATCATGGCCAGCAAGCCATGTCAGGGTCCTCAGTCATTTTGTGGAGCACCCAGCTGATCATTTGCCTTTCAAACCAGCATGGTATCTTCCTACTTCCAGATAGAATAAATCAAACCAGAGGGAGTACTTCTACTTAAGAATCCATCTAGAAAAAACTTGTAGAGGAATGACTAGTCCAAAGTTGCTGAAACCTCTCTCCCCATGAAAAAGGAGAGTGGGGTGGAGCAGACCCACCTTGGGAAGTGCTGGTCTAACCTGGTGCTTTGCACAACCTTGCTGGGAGTCCTATCAGCAGAAGAAAGTGAGAGCTCAGATCCAAGTGGGAAGAGAGTTTAGGTACCAGGCAGAGGAAAGGGACTGCTGTCATCACTGGTGGGAGGCATGTCAAGGTGAGAAGTTGCCTGAATCTTCAGAAGCCTAGAGCTCCACCTACCCACTGTGGCTGCTGCCTGCATGGTGCCCATCATGTCGTGAAGCTCCCTGGATCATCACTAGTATTGAGGGATGGTCCCTGATTGTGTTATCAGCCAATGGGAGGCTGGTCATGGCAGGAAGTTGCCTGAGTCCCAGGAAACATAAAGGGATGGTGCTCAGGTTTTAACTATAGCCAATAGGAGGTCAGTAGAGGTGGAAAGTTGCCAAGGCAGCAGACATTGATAGCACCCAGACTGATCTACAGTCATAGCAGGAGAATATTTGGACCTGGCTAAATGCTGCCTCAGTCACAGTCAGCAGAGGGAAGTGGTGCCCATTGTTCAAAACTGGGGAGAATAGAAAGGTAGAATCCAGGTGAACCAGCTGAGTCTCTTTACTTAGGAGTAGGTACAGTATCCTTGTGGTCTGCATCAGCCAGGAGGAATGCTTCTGCACTACAGATCACCCATGGAGAATTCACAACCATAGGACCTGTGCTTGCAAACAGCCACCAGACTCAATGCTACTTTGAAAAGCATCCTGCAGAGGGAAGCTGGTGCATGGTGACACATGGCAACCACTGTGACTAACCAGAGCCCTGCATCTGAACTCCTCCTGCACATGATAGAAACAACCAGTAGATACCACATCACACCCTCCAAGCAATCAGCCACAGGCCCCTAAGCAGACAAATCAGAACCAGCTGGTGGGACTGGCTCCTGTGTCTCAGAACCTCTGGAGGGATTCAAAGCCAAAGAATAATGGATGTCTTCTAAATGTTCCAAATCCTGAGGAATTTCAAACCAAGACTCAGTAAGAATTTTCTTCACCTTGGCATGGTTTACTATAAACAACTCTAATGGCAACTTTGATCACATATATCACTCTTTATCTTGATTTGCTGGTTGTTACCCTAATAGCTAACATTGCACCCACCCGCCTTCTGATTGTCTTTCTTCTAATGGTTTAAAGCATTAATTGGACTCATTCTCTCTTTGTTTTCCTAGCTTTGGTTTATACTTGCTCCTCTTACCTCCTCTTTTCCCTTTTACACTGTTTGCTACTGCCTCCAATTTCCACCCCCTCATTCATCTTTTTCTTCTCTTTACCTTGGTGTACATTGTTCTTTTTTTTTTAAATCTTTTCTTTCTTTTTCATTTTGTATTTTTTTGCCCATTTTTATCTCTTCCCTCTTTCAGCTCCTACATAATGTTATATCAATTTCTCTTTATTAAATAATTAATTATTTGACCTAGTCCAGAACCTTACTATAAGTTTATACCTGGATTTGAGGAACTGTGGAGAAGACAGAGGAACAAGAAAGTTTTGGCTTTTCACAAGGTTGATTAGTACATGGCTTTGCTCTGAAGTGACTGTAGTAAACAGGGTTCGATAGCTTCTCTCAAAGTGGTGTTGATACTGAAAATAGTATTGAGTTAAAGTATCAATACCTAGATATTAAGAGAAGAATTCAGAAAATAGTCCATTGCATAAAAGCATAAGTGATAACCATTCCAATAGATGGGTAGCATTAAAATAATATGGAAAAGCAAAGGAGCAAACCACCTCCAAACAGCCCATAACACTTCAACAACTCCATTGACACCACAGTGGAGGGAATGTCAGAGAAGGAATTCAGAAAATTCACAGTTAAAATGTTCAATGAGCTAAAAGAAGATATAAGGAGTAGAATTAGAAAATACAGGATGTGAAAGATTATTTCAATAAAGGGCTAGAGATTCTGATAAAGAATTAAGTAGAAATTCTGGAAATGAAAGACTCAATAAATCAAATTAAAAACCAATGGAAAACATTGCAAATAGACTAGACCACTTTGAAGATAGATTTTCAGGCCTTGAAGACAAAGTATATAATCTTAAAAATAAAGATAACCATAAAGAAAAAAGTTTAAGAGACAATGACCATAATATTCAAGAAATTTTGGACAACATCAAAAGACCAAATTTAAGCATCATTGGGGTAAATAAAGGCTCCAAAATACAAACTAAATGAACGCACAACACTTTCAATGAAATAGTTTTAGGAAATTTTCCAAATCTTAGGAATAAGATGGAAACTCAAACAGAAGATGCATATGGAACTTCACATAGGCAGGATCAAAAAAGATCTCCAAAAGACATAATAATGACAAGGCCTAATATACAGAATAAGAATAGAATTTTAAAAACTGCAAGAGAAAAATGGCAAGTCACATTTAGAGGTAAATCAATATGCATTTCAACTGATAACTGAGACCCTAATATCCTGTAGGGCCTGGAATAATATATCTTAATCTCTAAATGAATATGGGTACCAACCAAGATTAGTATATCCAGCAAAATTATTATTCAGAATTTAAAAAGAATAAAAACCTTCCATGACAAGAAATTAAAAGTATGCATAATAAAGAACTCAGAAAACTTTACACCAATACTAGAAATAACCCAATCAATAAATGGGCAAAAGAACTGAACAGGCACTTCACAGAAGAAGAAATACATAAGGTCAAAAAATATATGAAAAAATATTCATCATCTCTAGCAATTAGAGAAATACAAATTAAAACTACACTGAGATTTCATTTCACTCCAGTCAAAATGGCAATTATAAAGAGTACAAGTAACAATAAATGTTGGTCAGGATGTGGGGAAAATGTTCACTCATCCATTGCTGTGGAACTGCAAATTGGTACAACCATTATGGAAGGAAGTGTAGAGATTCTTTGGAAAAGTTGAAATGGGATCCCATTTGACCCAGTTATCCCACTCCTTGGTTTATACTTGAAGGAATTAAAATCATCATACTACAGTCATATAGCCACATCAATGTTTATAGCAGCACAATTCACAATAGCCAAAGGATGGAACCAACCTAGGTGCCCTTCAAAAGATGAACGGATAAAGGAAATGTGCTACATATATGCAATGAAATATAATTAAACCATAAAGAAGAATGAAGTTACAGAATTTGCTGGTAAATGAATAGAAATGGAGATTATTATGCTAACTGAAATAAGCCAATCCCAAAATACCAAAGACCAAATGTTCTCTCTGATGTGTGGATGCTAACACACAATAAGGGTGTGGGGAAGGATGAATAGAAGTTCATTGGATTAGACAAAGAGGAATGCAAAAGAGAATGAAGGGACGGGGGAATGGAAATAGAAGAGACTGTGGAATGAATTGCACATAACTTTTTTACGTTCATATGTGAATACATGCCCAGTGAAACTCCACATCATGTACAACCACAAGAATAGGATTCTAATTAGAATAAGTCATATTTCATGTATGTACAATATGTCAAAATATACTCTATTGTCATTTATATCTAAAAAGAACAAATAAAAAATATCAGAGACCGGGTGCTTGGTTGAAAAGCAAGAAAAAGCAGAGGGTGTATGTTTATTTACAAAGTGTTATGACCATGTGTTGAAATGTTAAATTATATTTAAGGAAACCTCAAAAAAAAAAGACAAATGGTTCTGGGAAAACTAGATATCCATATGTAAAGGAATAAAATGATTCCTATCTATCACTGCACAAAAAGTGGATCAAAGACTTAAGAAATAGATTATAAACTCTGCCAGTGTTAGAAGAAAGTGTAGGCCTAACACTCCAACATCTTGGCACAGGAATTGACTTCTTTAATAGAAATCCAAAAGTACAAGAAATAAAACAAAAAAAATTAATAAGTGGGATGGCTTCATACTAAAAAGCTTCTTTACAGTAAAAGAAATGAGCATGTAGAGAAAGCCTACAGAATGGGAGCTCTTTGTCACTTGCTCAGATAAGGCATTAATATCCAGAATATATAAAGAACTCAAAAAACTTCACACACACACACAAACACACACACACACACACACAAATTAACAGATAGGCAAAAGAACTAAATAGACACTTCTCAACAAATGTCCAACAAATATATGAAAAAATATTCAACATCTCTAGTAATCACAAATAAAAACTAGTAAACACAATAAAGTAAACACAAATAAAAACTACATTGGGACTACCTCACTTTAGTCAGAATGGAAATTATCAAGAATACAAATAACAATAATTGTTGATGTGGATGTGGTGGAAAAGGTACACTTAGGCATTATTGGGGGACTGAAAATTAGTGTGACCACTCTGGAAAGTAGTATGAAAATTCTTCAAAAAATTAGGAATAGGACCACTATATGACCCAGCTATCCCACTCATTGGGAACTATTCAAAAGATCTAAAATCAGCATACTATAGGGACGCAGTCACATCAGTGTTTGTAGCAGCACAATTCACAGTAACCAAACTATGGAACCAATGTAGGTACCCATCAACAGATGAATGGATGAAGAAAATGTGGTATGTATACACAATGGAGTATTACTCAGCTGTAAAGAAGAATGAAATTATGTCATTTGTCGATAAAAGGATGGAACTGCAGACCATCATGCTAAGTGAAATAAGCCAGACTCAGAAAGTCAAAGGTCAAATGTTTTCTCTGATACGTAGAAGGTAGTCTAAAATAAGGAAAACAAAGAACAACAAAAGGGGAAGTGGGATTCCATTAAAATAGAAGAAATATCAGTGGAGTTAAACAAGAGGATTGAAGGGAAGGGAAGAGGGAGGCCATGAGGGAAGAACAGTGGAATGAATCTGATCCAACTTTACTATGTACATATGTGAACATACCACAGTGAATCTCACCATCACATACATCCACAAGGCACTAATTAAAAAAAAATCCAAGTAAATAGCAGAAAGATCAGGAGAGTAGAGGGAAGGGAACAGGTGGAGGGAGGAGGGTAGGGAAGAGGAAAGTACTGGGGACTAAATTAGAGCAATTTTTATTCCGTGCTTTTATAATTATGTCAAAATGAATCCTCATATTATGTGTAACTGAAAAGAACTAAAAAAGGGTGTCAAGGTTGTCCAGTCTCACCACTCATATTGAATGAAGTACTAGAGAATTTAGCTAGGGCAAATGAGCAATAGGAAGAATAAAAGGAATAGGACATAAAAGGAAAGGAAAGGAAAAAGTCAAACTATCCATTTGCATATGATATGATTCTATACATAGAAAAACCTAAAGACTCCACCAAAAGACTTTTAGAACTGATAAATGAATTCAGTAAAGTAGTAGAATACAAGTCCATACTACCCAGAGTGATCAACAGATTCAATGCAATCCCTACCAAAACACCAAAGACATGCTTTAGATTAGAAGGATTAGAAAAAAACAATTCTAGAATCGATGTGGAAGCATTAAAGACTCAGAATAGCCAAAGACATTTCAAGCAAAAATGACAAAACTACAATACCTGACTTTTTTTCTTTCTTCTTTTGTCATGCAGGGGATTGAACCCAGGGCCTTCAGCTTAGAATGCAGGCACTCTACCAACTGAGCTGTACTCCCAGGTGGTATAATACCTGATTTTAAAGACATACTACCTAGCAACAGAAAATAATGTGGTATTGGTATAAAAACTGACACATAGACCAGTGGAACAGCATATAGAACCCAGAAATCCATATAGCTGTAGCCAACTGGATCTTGACAATGGTGCCAAAAACATACTTTGGAGAAGGGACAGTGTTTTTGATGAATGTACTAGGAAAACTGGATGCTTACATGCAGAAGACTGAAATTTGACCTCTGTCATTCACCCTGTCCAAAAAAACAACCCACAACGGATCAGAGACCTCAATGTAAGACCTGAAAATCTGAAACTACAAGAGGGAACCATAGGAGAAACACTTCAAGATATTAGTATAGGCAGTGATTTTCTAGATAGGTCTCCAAAGCACAGGAAACAAAAGCAAAAATCGACAAATGGGATTACCTCAAACTAAAAAGCACAACAAAGCAAGCAATCAATACAGTGAAGAGACACCAACAGAATGGGAGAAAATATTTGGCAAACTTTCAAATGAAAAAGGGTCAGTATTCAGAGTATATAAAGAACTGAAAAACTTAACAGCAATCTAATTTAAAAAATGGACAAATATTCTGAATAGACACTTCTCAAAAGAAGAAATACAGATGGACAGTAATATATGAAATTGCTCCATATTATTAGCCAACAGGGAAATGTAAATCAAAACTACAATGAAAAACCATCTCACCCCAGTTAGAACAGATATTATAAAACAAGATCAACAAAAGAAAAAACAACAAATGCTGGTGAGGATGTGCAGAAAAAGGAACACTTATTTATTGTTGATGAGAATATAAACCAGTATAGCTACTATGGAAAACAGTATGTAAGTTCTTTAAAAACCTAAAAATAGAACTACCATATGACTATCCCACTCCTGAGCATATATCCAAAGGAAACAAATTAGCATGCAAAAGATACTAGCATGCCTATGTTTATTTTGGCACTATTCAAAATTGCTCTATGGAATCAGCCTTGGTGACCATCAACAGATGAATGTATAAGGAAGGTATGAGTGTGGTATACATACACAATGGAGTATTACACAACTATAAAGAAAAAAAATGAAATCTTATCATTTTCAGCAAGATGGATAGAGCTGGAGGACATCCTGTTAAATGAATTAATAAGTCAGACACAGAAAGACAAGTATTACATGTTCCCATATGTAAAAACTAACAACAAGCAAACAAACTCCAAGAACAAAAACTTTGACCTGTAAGTAGAAGAGTGGTTTACTAAGGACTAGGAAGAATCCTGGAAATGTGGGGAGATTGGTGCACCATGTATGCATATATAGAAATATCACAGCAAATTTCATTAATGTGCAGAATTAATATGTGTTAATAATAACCTAAAACAACAAATAATATTTATTTTTAATTGTTCATTGATAGTGCATAGAAATAAAAATGATTTTATAAATGTATTTCTTGTCCACTGACATTGGTAAATTTGATAAGTTACTAGTAATTTTTGGTGGAGTCTATTAGAATCTCTATTTATAAAGCAATGTCATTTGTGAATAAAGTTGTTATTTCTTCCTTTCTGATCTTTATTGAAGATAGTTATTGCAGTGTTGTACACATAAGAATACTTATCAGAATTCTCTTTTTCCACCAGTTCCTAGGTTTTCCACTAACATCACCAATTTCATCCTGAATTAAAAAAATAGAAGTGGAGCATAGGTGGGTTTACCATCTCTTTGGACCCGAAGGGTAGAGAACGTTTACGTGGCTATTTGATTGACCAAATTCCTAGTGCCAGGAGGATAGAGAGTTTGGAAGAACAAATATTTTCTTGCCTATATTTTTCAATAGTCTTTTTCATTTTCCCACATTTGAAGCCATTATATGTCATTTGTATTCTAAATTATTTTTCTAAATCCAGCCCTATTAGTCTTATGATTGTTATCAATGCCTCCAAGATTATAGTGTTAGACTACCTGATAGTTGTATTTTTTTGTGTGGTTTGGAGCTCTCATCTTTTCTCTGTCTTTGAATATTTTAGTAAGAAGTTGAAAGGAACTATGTTGGTGTTCACTGATCCCATTGCCAAAATTAACTGGAAATATTCACCATCTTTTATTGAAGAACTAAAATCCCATATACAATTAATTTAACCCATATATTCTAATTCACATGTTTCAAGATAGACAGCAATGAGTTTGGCATCAGAGTGTTTTAATCATTAAAATTCTCTATACTGCTAAAAAACTACTTTTTTTGCTTTTATTAGTGCACTATAACTGAACAGAAGAGTGGGGTTCATTTTGACTTAATCAGACATGCAAGGAATTTAATTTGCTCCATTTTAGTCCCTGGTACCTCCCTTTCCTCCTTCCTCCCTCTGTTCCCCTTCTTGTACTCTACTGATCTGCCTTCCACTCATTTATATATTTTTAGTTGGTGCTTTATAGATATACATAAAGGTGAAGTTCACTGTGATATATTTATATATGCACATAGTGTAATTTTGTTAAATTCTTTCTGCATTTCTTCCCCTTTCCCGTTCTCCTATTCTCATTCTTCTATTCTGCTGATTTTCCCTCTGTTCCCTCTGTCTTTATGATATCCAACCTCCCTGTCCCCTTCTCCCCTTACTTGTTCTAGCTTCTACATATGAGAGAGAATATTTGACCCTTGATTTTCTGAGTTTGGCTTATTTCACTTAGCATGAGGACATCCAGCTCCATCTATTTACAGGCAAATGTCATACTTTTATTTTTCTTGGCTGAGTAAAACTCTATTGTGTGTATAGACCACATTTTCTTAATCCATTCATCTATTGATGGGCACCTGGGCTGGTCTGTATCTTGTCCATTGTGAGTTGTGCTGCTATAAATGTTGAGGGGGCTGTTACCAACCATATTATGCTATTTTTAGTTCTTTTGGATAAATAACAAGGAGTAGTATAGCTGGGTCATATGGTGGTTCCATTATTAGTTTTCTGAGGAATCTCCACACTGTTTTCCAGAGTGGTTGAACTAATTCATAGTTTTATCGACAATGTATAAGTATAACTTTCCCCCCACATCCTTGCCAGTATGTATTATTACAGACCGAACACCTTTTACTTACTGCATATTACATACTGCAATTATGTATCTTTAAGAAGCACTTTCATGGCAGAATTGAGCCATGACATCACCTATATATTCCATAAGTGTCTGCCATAAGATCCTCAGGTAGAGGAATAGTGGAATGTCAACAGTAATACTATATGCAGTTATTGTGTTCCCAAATCTTGCTTCAGGCAGAATATTTAAGGAAATATAGAGAGTTCTCAAAATCATTTTCAGGATAAGATTATATTAAAAGCTTCATTAGAAAATCCATGCAGGGGCTGTGGCTGTAGCTCAGTGGCAGAGCGCTTGCCTAGCACGCATGAGGCACTGGGTTCGGTTCTCAGCACCACATATAAATAATAAATGAATAAAATAAAGATCCATCAACAACTAAAAATATATTAAAAAAAAAAAAGAAAAGAAAATCCATGCAATATTCTTAATTTTGTGAATATTGCACTAAGCCAGAGAATTTTACTAAATCTTTTTTTTTTTGGTTATCTAGAAATTCTCTAATTTACTGTAATTTATTGATGGGGTGGAAGGGAGGTGAGAAAACAGGTATGCATAAAGAAGGAGAAAGCTCAAGAGTTTTGACTCCAGAGTCCTCTGGAATCATTGTCAACCACAAATTCTGACTTTGCCACTGGTTAATCTGAGACCTCTGTCTCTTGAATTTACCTTATGCCTGTGTTTTGTCCTACCTATTGCTTTTATCATTATCTCCTGTTAGTGACCCATAGATGACCCATCTCTACAGTATTAGGTGGAAAGTGCTTCTTTCCACTGCCAAATAAAATAAACTCTGGAAACATACAAAGGAAGGAAACATAGAGGTTCATGCTTCAGGTGCTTATATATTGAATGACACATTTCATATAACCTATGCCACAATACTGTGTGCAAAGTTTAATAGTGATGGTAATGTGAGGACAGTTCTTGGTTCCTGTAGTACCCCCTTACATTCTGTGAGCTGCTCAGCTTCTTCACAAAACCACCATTCCATGGGAGCTCTTTCAGCCAGACACAAAAATTTCTGAATGAGACTTAGAGAAGGGCTTTGAGACTCGTTTTTGGATTTATAAATAATCCTTAGCTCATACATAAACTCCTGCAAACATCTTAGTTTAAAGTAAACATTCCTGGGATGTTGAACAAAACACATTTCTTATGCAATTAAACTTAATGTAATAGGAAAAATACTTATTGATTAAACATTTGTAGATTCATTAAAATGATTAAAATGAGTACTGCTGAGTATGATAAATACTTTCCATTAGAAACAATATTTTTAGTAAAAAAACATTCTACACTATATGCTAACATAAAATAAATCGCATAGAGGAAAACACATTGGAAAGTTATAAAAATCTGCTTTCCTTTAGAGATTATATATGCCTAAAATAATAATATCAAGTGAGCAATGATCATAAAACAAAATAAAACAAGAAACAATAGAATCTTCTAAAAACTTGATATTAAGTACAGCAGGGGATAAATGGTAAGACAAAAGACATTTTAACTATCAGGACTTTCTCATGTCATCACCACAAAAAGATTAGGGTGGCTTTGTCTAAGGTGAAAGCAATTTTACATATTACTTTGAGTCTCATGGTAGAAAACTATAATGAGAAAAGGTCATTTTCACAAGAAGTTGTATCAAAGGTAAAAAATGAACAATAACAATTCCAGTATTACTTTGCTAAAGTCTGCTGAAAATTAAAAGTAGTAAATTGTGACCAAATGTATAGTTTGCCATGTTTGTGTAGTAACATATTTGATCCCAAAAAGCTAAAAAGAAAAGAAAAGAAAAAAAGTGGGTTCTACTTGAATTGAAATATGTTTTACCTAATTCTAATATATTATGAGATTTATTCATAAAGTTTTTTTTTTTTTTTTTTTTTTTTGGTACTGGGGATTGAACTCAGGGGTACTGGACCACTGAGCCACATCTCCAGCTCTATTTTGTATTTTATTTAGAGACAGGATCTCACTGAGTTGCTTAGTGCTTAGTCCTCATCATTGCTGAACCTGGCTTTGAACTCGCGATTCTCCTGCCTCAGCCTCCCAAAGTGCTGGGATTATAGGCATGTCCCAGTATGCCCAGTTACATTCATTCATACAGTTTTAATGACTATAGTATCATTACAGTTTAGATAAGAGGTGTCCCCAAAAAGCTCATGTGTGAAACAATGCAAGGAAGTTTAGGGGTGAAATGATTGGGTTATGAGAAAATTAACCCAATGGGTGAATTAACCCCCTGATACTGATGTAGGACAGAAGAGGCTGGACATTCAGGGAATTTTCAGGAAGCACATTTATTGACTACAGGGTCTAGAGGGGCTATCACTTAAAGTTCTCTGGATCTCGAGTCTGGAAATTCTTTGAACTTTAGATCCAGTGGGAGGATGAGTTTGAAGGTTTACATGACAACTGCTCTTCCCTTTTTTTTTTCGGACTAGACAGAGGTTTTGCAAGTTTTTTTTTTCTTCACACCTGACATTTATAAAAATCAGGAAACTACCAATTACAATGCTCTCTGCAGAAGTTTTTGCTGATATCCCATGTAAAAGAATAGGAACTTACATTATAAATATGGTGATGGTTTCTGCTTAATTATGGTAAGGATCTTCTGGTTGGTAGTCTCTGGTCTGCTTCAATAGTGATTAACTGAGTGGTAACTGTATGCCACGTAGGATGTAGTTAGAGGACATGGGTCACTGGGGGTGTGTCTTTGGGGTATATACTTGGCGAGCTGAGGTTAACCTCTCTCTGCTATCTGATCATCATGTGAGCTGCTTCTCTCTGCCAGACTTATCTGCAATGAAATTCTGCCTCACCTTGAGCCCTGAGGAATGGAGCCTGCTGTCTATGGACTGAGACCTCTGAAACTGGGAGCCCCCAAATAAACTTTTATTTCTCTAAAATTGTTCTTTTCAGGTCTTTTAGTGATAGCAATGAAAAAGCTGACTAAAACAAGTGTTATATCATTTTCCCCATCTTATTCAATATCATACTTAGAGTGAAAAAATCAGTCTTAGACATCTTATGATGGGCGTTCTATGATATACTAAACAATTTGAAGTTTTCTTTGGTAGAATATGGTAAGCCAAAGAAGAGTATTTAACAGGGGAGTAAACTCATGAATTTAGTTTTAAAAACATTACTCTTTGACAACGAAGAATATTGATATGCAGTAGCCAGGTTGTAGGAAGGGATTTGACATTTGAAATTATGTATGTTCTTTCTTTATACATTAATGTTTTTGCTCAACTTTTGTTTGTACTGTTCCTCCTCCTCCTGGTTCTCCTCCTTCCTCTTTTTTTTGTTTTCAGATTGCAGTTACTTTTCTGAGAGAGATTAGATTTACTTAAGGAGCTTATGGAATCAGGACAAAGGACAGATTTGATTCACTATTGCTATATTATGTTCAAAGTCCTTTTTCTCCACCAATAATAATTTTTTTTAGAGAGGAAAATTAGATGTCTTTATTTTGTTTTTTTTTTTTGCGGTGCTGAGGATCAAACCCAGGGCCTCAAATGTGCTAGATAAACACTCTGTTACTGAGCCCTAGCCTCAGTCCCAATAATACAATTTTTTATTGGGTTAAACACTACAATTTGCTGGGCTCCTTCTTATGTAGGGTAGGCCTATTTGAGAAAGAGTTCTCAGGTTTCTGCTTACAGACCCATCAGTGTGCCAGGCATGTTCACATATGCCTGAACCCCAGGATCTGATATAACTAAGCTCTTTTTGAGGTGTGCCAGGCATGTCCACCTATGCTTGAACCCCAGGATCTGATATAACTAAGCTCGTCTCCCCAGCTCTGTAAATAAGCTTTTGAGAGGTTTATCTCATCAGTTTGCAAAACATGTCTAAACCTGCCTACATCCCAGCAGAGATCAAGAGTGTCCCAAATTGAACTCTTGGTTATATACAGTGGATATGGTAAAAATAAAATAAAATTTGGTATCTATATCAGACTTAATACATCTTGATTGATTTTTACATGTTTAATCTTCACATGAACACTGTGATGTACCTAGAAAATGCATTTATTTTGATCTCATTTCAAAACCAAGAAAATAATAGGAGATGTGAAGTGAGGGGAAGAGATAAAACTTCTGATCATTGAAAAAGAAGATAATGGGAAATGGAATTGACTCTGTAGCTATAAGAGTAGGAGGAAGAAGTAGGTGAAATATGAAGGTAATTGACAACCAAAGGATCACGAGGAACATAAATCCAATGAAGGGAAGAATCAAAAGAGATGAGAAGATTGGAGATGGAAAGTCTTTGATGTGGAGCATAGTGATGACACATAAAGCGAAAGAAGAAATTCTCCTTACCTGAAATCAAGAATCTGTATGGAGTTTCTAGAAATAGGCATAATTAAACAAAGTACTTCTCAATTTGCTTCCAATGATTACAGGAAGAAGAAAAAAGAACCAAGTAGTTAAGAACATTATTTAGTTTAAGAATATATATATCGCCTGAGAGGCCCACCCCATCATGCCCCACCAACAGAAAGGAACACTGTTCTGCAGTTCCCTATTCATCAATATGTGGCTCCACCCAAACTGTCTCCATTTTGGGAGATTGCAGCCACCACCATGGCCCTCCCCATGTGGTAATCTCCACCGTGGAACATTGGACAGGGCCAGGAGGTAGCTGCCCGTTGCAGCACCACCTACCACACTGTGGTATCACTGCACAGGCCACCCAACATTATCACATAGCCCATCCTTCCAGCTCCATCTCTGAAAGCAGTTGCCTCCATCTTGAGACACCTTCATTACCATCTTGGGTTACCTTTGCTGCTGCCTCTGCCATCTTTAGCTGGGGCAGCTTCCACTTTGGGACACTGAATGGGGCCTGGAAGACCAACATTAGGGAACCTACAGGCTTGATGCCACTGCCACCACCAACTAGGGACAAGGCCACTTCCATCTAGAGACAAGAACCAGGACCTGGAAGACCATCACCAAGGTCCCTGTGGGCCAGGTTGCACCAGAGGTGTCCCTACTAGGCATGCTAACAGACACCATTCTGTTGCAGAGACAACAGAGGGCCTTGCATGTAATCACCTCTCTCTTTTCTCTCCTACTAATAGCCAACTTCTTTTGATTACCCTTTTAATAGTTCTATAATCTAATACCTCTATATTCTCACACCCTAAACATCACAGCCTATCCACCCCCATCCACCATTAGAAACTGTGAACACTTATGCAAACCTACTGGCTATATGGTAGAAGATAACCAAACTCATCATTTCAGTTTATAGTAACAAAACTGTAAATGTCAAAATAGAAGCTAATTGATTTATGGCTGCATATTGGTTGCATTGGGTGACATAAACATTGATATACCTCTTAAAAGTGAGGTACTGGTAACCTACAGGTTATAGGGTAGATTACCTACAAGATTATAGGGTAGAAGCTGCAATACTACAGATCTGCACTGAAAGAGTGGAAGACACATAGACAACATGAAAAAACAAGGGAGTAAAGTGGCCCAAACAAACCAAGATACTACAGTAATAGGATCCATTGACAGCACAGTAGATGAAATGTCAGGGAAGGAGTTCAGAGTGTACATAATTAAAATGATCTGTGGATTAAAGAATGACATACGTGAGCAAATACAGGCTAAAACTGATTGCTCTAACAGAGATAAGGGAGCAAATATAGGCAATCATTGATCACACCAACAAAGAGCTATTTATGCTAAATCCAAGGCCAACATCATCCTAAATGGAGAAAAACTGGAAGCATTCCCTCTAATAATGGGAACAAGACACGGATGCCCTCTTTCACCATTACTATTCAACATAGTCCTTGAAACACTAGCCAGAGAAATTGGACAGATGGAAGAAATTAAAGGAATATGAATAGGAAAAGAAGAACTCAAACTATCATTATTTGATGACAACATGATTCTATACTTACAGGGTCCAAAAAATTCCACCAGAAAACTTCTAGAATTAATAAATAAATTCAGCAAAGTAGCAAGATATAAAATCAATGCCCATAAATCAAATGCATTTCTATGCATGAGTGATGAAAGAGAAATGACAAAAACTACACCATTCACAATAGCCTCAAATAAAAAATACTTGGGAATCAATTTAACAAAAGAGGTGAAAGACTTCCACAATGAAAACTACAGGACACTAAAGAAAGACATTGAAGAAATCTTGGATTTAGCACAGATAGCTTTTACAATGTTGAGGTATGTTACTACTATCCCTAGTTTTTCTAGTGTTTTGAACATGAAAGTGTACTGTGTTTTGTCAAATGCTTTCTCTGCATCAATTGATATAATCATATGATTCTTATCTTTAAGTCTACTGATGTGATGAATTATGTTTATTGATTTCCTTATTTTGAACCAACATTGCATCCCTGGGATGAACCCCACTTGATCATGGTGCACTATTTTTAAAATATTTGTGATTTGCCAAAATTTTATTGAGAATTTTTGCATCTATGTTTATCAGGGATATTGGTCTGAAATTTTCTTTCTTTGATGTGTCTCTGTCTGGTTTTGGTATCAGGGTGACACTAGCCTCATAGAATGAGTTTGGAAGGGTTCCCTCCTTTTCTATTTCATGGAATAATTTGAGGAGTATTGGTATTAATTCTTCTTTGTAGGTCTTGTAGAACTTGGCTGAGAATCTTTCTAGTCCTGGGCTTTTCTTGGTTTTCTTTGGATGGCATCATTTATTTCCTTGTTTGAAATTGATCTGTTTAAGTTGTGTATGTCCTGCTGGTTCCGTTCAGGTAAGTCATATGCCTCTAGAAATTTTTCAGTGTCTTCAGGGTTTTCTATCTTACTGGAGTATATATTTCAAAATAGTTTCTAATTATCTTCTGTATTTCAATAGTATCCGTCATGATATTTCCTTTTTCATCACAAATTTTAGTAATTTGAGCTTTCTCTCTTTCTTTTTGTTAGGGTAGATAAGGGTTTGTCAATTTTATTTATTTTTTCAAAGAACCAGCTTTTTGTTTTGTCATTTTTTTGGATTGTTTCTTTTGTTTCAATTTCATTGATTTCAGCCCTTATTTTAATTATTTTCTGCCTTCCACTTCTTTTGGTGTTGGTTTGTTCCTATTTTTCTAGGACTTTGAGATGAAATGTCAGGTCATTTATTTGTTGACTTTTTGTTCTTTTAATGAATGAGCTTAATGCAATCAACTTTCCTCTTAGCACTCCCTTCATAATGTCCCAGAGATTTTGATATGTTGTATCAGAGTTCTCATTTACCTCTAAGAATTTTTTTTTTATCTCTTCCTAGTGTCTTTTGTTATCCATGCATCATTCAATAGCATATTATTTAGTCTCCAGGTTTTGGAGTAGTTTCTATTTTTTAATGTCATTGATTTCTGATTTTATTCCATTGTGGTCAGATAGAATGCAGGGTAGTATCTGTTTTTTGTATTTGCTAAGATTTGCTTTGTGGCATAATATATGGTCTATTTTGGAGAAGGATCCATGTGCTGCTGAGAAAAAAATGTATTCACTCACCAATGGATGGAATATTCTATATATGACAGTTAAGCCTAAATTATTGATTTTTAAATTAAGTTCTATTTTTTTTTTAAATTTTTTGTTTGGAAGATCTATCCAGTGGTCAGAGAGGTGTGTTAAAGTCACCCAGTATTATTGTGCTGTGGTCTATTTGATTCTTGTTGTTGAGAAAGATTTGCTTGATATACATTGATGACCCATTTGTGGGGGGCATAGATATTTAACGATTGTTATATCTTGTTGATGTATGATTCCCTTAAGTAGTATGAAACGACCTTCTTTATTCCTTTTCATTAACTTTGGTTTGAATTCCACTTTATCTGATATAAGTTTAGAAACCCTTGCTTGTTTCTTCCTTTGTTTTTTCATGTTTATTATGAGTCTTCCTTTCTTGCAGTGACAATCTGAGGTATTGTGGTTTCTATCTTATAATCTTGTAGTGACCCTACAGATTACCTGTACCTCACCTTGGAATTCATTTTCAGTCCCCAGCAGGTGTCCACAGATGGATGTACTGCAACTAAAGATGGTGGTGGCTGTAGTGGAGGTAACTCAAGATAGCAGTGGGGGTGGCCCAAGATGATTGCAAACACTTTCAAAGATGGGGCTGAAAGGGTGGGACTTACAATGGTTTTGGGCTGACTGTTCAGAGATGCAGTGCTGTGGCAGCTGAGCTGTGGTGGGCTGCTGCCTCTAGGACCTCTGTTGTCTCAAGGTGGAGGCTACTACATGGAGAGGGCTATGGCGATCACTGAAGTGTCCCAAGATGGATATAGGAAGGGATTGACACTGTCGATCTGCACTCTGCACAGGGGCAGTCCTGGGCCTGGGCTCTCACACAGGCCTTTGAGGATAGTTGTAGGCCTTTCTTCGGCCTGAGCTCCTGTGGGAGTCCCTGGAGGAGGTCCTGGGTCTGGGTCTGGGTTCTTGCTTGGGTTGGCAGATCAGAGGGGGGCATTCCTGGGCCTGACTTCGGCCATGCTCCTGTGGATGTCCCTGGAGGTGGTCTTGAGTCTTGGTCAAAAATATTTTCTATGTATAAAATTGTGTCATCTGAAAATCATGACAGTTTTATTTTCTTTTCAATCTTCTGTATTATTTTTCTTGTCACTGGTACAATATTAAAGTGTATGCTAGTAGACATTTAACTGAAAGTTAAAACTTCAGTGTAAAAATGAAGTAACTAATACATGGAGCAGAATGGCTAAAATGAAAGACTGATGATCCCAAGAGTTGACATGTGGAGCCACAAGAGCTCGCATATACTTCTGTTGAAAATGGTACAACTGCTTTGGAAAGTTGTCTACATTATCTAATAAAATTTCACACTCTTAACATTTGATCCAACAATTTAATTCCTACATAGGTACCCCAGAGCATTGGATGCATACACATGTGCATCAAAAATATGTATAAGAGTTTTTGTAGTAGCATCTGTTATTTATTTCAAACTGGAAATACTCAAAAGTCACCTAAATGGATAAATAAATATTTGTATATTCATACAATGGAATAATATACAGCATGTCTATGGTACAAATGTATTTATAAGGAGTTCAAAAATACACAAAATTAACCTACAATGATGGATCATAATTATCCTTGGTGGGACTGCTAATGACTTGGATGTTGAAGAAGTTGGCCTTCTTGGGTGGTTGGGCATGTTTTGTTTTGACCTTTGTAGTAATTATATGGATGTGCTCATTTTGTATGTCTCTTACATTTCAATAATATACTTAAAAAACTCATTAGATCCTTGATAACAGAGTGACATTTTATCATTAAGATTCTCAAAGGAAATGTCAAGTTTATACTGGAGATTCATGATCAAAATATCATCTACCTCCAGTTTTACCTGTAAATAAGAAATATGAGATAGCTTCGAAAGCAAAACAATAAATTAGATTAAAATTTATTATCAAATTGCAATTAAAATCTAAAGATTAACCACCTATGCACAGTATAAATCAGGGTCGAGTGTTGATTATTTGAAAAAAAACAATCTAGACATAATGAACCTTGAGGTAGTAAAATGTCAGGAATGATTACACACCTAGATTCAGATATCTGTAAAGTATGTAAAATGAAACACTTTCTTCTTATTCTAAATTGAAAGCAGAGTTTTCTTTACAGTTTTAGATGTAAGGCATGCTTATATTTTCTTAAATCATGCCTTAAAGATGGATTAAACATATGCTTATTTAAGCTGATTTTTAAATAATAATCTAGCAAAATATTTCTCCTTCATATGTTGTGTAGAAAATGCACAGATGTCAAAACCATTTTCCAGAAAGGGAAGGCATTGCTGTGCAGTCTTCCCAGGTTGTGGAGGCTCAATTGCTTTCCGGGTCTTTGGCTATCTTTAATATAGAAGTATGACTCTTATGACAAAAATTAGTGATTAGCCATCGACGCTGGTAACATCAAAAGGAATGAATAATGTCAGATATTTCAACAACACCATCTGCTAAAGTGCTAATGTTTAAAATGCTAATGTTTAAAAATTCAGAGACAGAATTTTGGTTCTTTGAAAATATAAATACTGATCATTTTTAATATTAGTATGTAAAGATGTTTTGTAGTTGATAAAAATAGTCTTTCAGTGATTTGTAGTTATGAGAAGCTGTTAAGGTTCATCTCAGAGAAACAGAACAAAAGGTGTATTTAATAAAATATATGTGTGTATCATTGCTTTTCTCTGCGTAGGGAAAACATGGAAAGGCAATTTCTACTTTTCCTTGAAAGACTTTTTAAAACTAAAATTGAACGATGTGAGAAAAAATTATCTTTTCTAACTAAGAAAATCGAAAAATCATTTTTTTGTGAACTTGTCTTTGTGTCCCTTTTGCTACGCCTGATGTCAAATCTCCCTCTCTCTCCCCTGCACTGCCATCCTTCTGGCAAGTCACCATAAACTTCCACTTGGAGTCTCCTTAGTCTTCCAAAAATTCTGTCTTTGTCTGATTTACCCCCTGCCCAATCCTTTCTCCACCCCAGAAGTGGTGATTTTAATGTGGGAGGGCATCATGGAATTTACATGATGCATATACATTGTTAACAATCTAATTTCTGGTTCCCAGAGAAATGACCACTTCTCATACAAAACACCTGACACCAATAATTCTTTGGGAATAGATATAATCCTAATGGGATCACAAACAAGTTACAAATTCTTTCTAAACTGATTGTGAAAAAAGTTACCACACTAAAGATAATCACCAGGATTAATATCACTTGCAATGATATTTGGAAGAATAAGTTTCCCCCTTAGCTTCATCCTTGCTTAATACTCTTAAATGAAGTCTCATTGCATGGAGGATAGAAATGACACAGATGTGTGTGATACTACAGTCCTTGCCTGTGTCCCTTACCTCATCCCATATCCCTCTTCCCATCTCATGCACCTCCAGCCATTGTCAATTTCTTTCAGTTTCTCACACACTCCTCTTTTTTTCTTTTTGCCTCTAGGAATTTGTTCAGACCCTAGGCTATCTACCTCCCACTCTTTTCTCATCCATTAGTTTAAATACATCTTTCCAAACTTTCACTTTTCCATATAGTACACAGTGTATGTATTCCTGTGTCTATCCATCCTTCTACACTGTAAGTTACGTGAGGCAAAAGAGCATAATTACTTTGGTTTTTATTGCATTTCTCCTAAGAGAGGGTCTGGCACTTAGCCAGGGTTCAATAGATGTTAGTTAAACTAACAAATTTGAAACAAAATATCAATCAGAATTTTTAGTTTTATCTTGTCTATTTAGGGTTTAAATACAAACTTATTAATTAAAAACTTTTTTTTTCTCCATTTACCCTCTGTTTAGAATTTCGAGAATAGAAGGTCAAAATCAGTACATTTAAGTTTTATATTTTATAGATAAGAAAACTGAGACTCAAAAGAGGCTGGGAGATGCTGACCTGTTTGTGTCTATTCCATGATAAATATCTTTGTGAAATTTAGTCAATGCCATTTATACATAGGAATCCCACTTGAATTTTTGGGGGAAGGCAATGATAAATATATTGTAATCTTTCTACATTACAGCAAAAGAATTCTAAAGAGTGCAGTGTATGTTGCGACTCTATACAACATACAACTAGAGAATTGATATGTTATCCTCTATCTATGTACAATGAATCATTTACACTGTTAACATGTAAGCCTAAGTAAAAAAAAAAAAAAGGAAAAAAAATAAATCAGAGCTATTTCTTAAAAAAAAAAAAGAGTGCAGTGTATATAGGGAACAAATTAACCTTTGTGTATTAAGATGTATAGCAAAGCATTGTGCCTTAAAAATGATGTTTTACAGCAGACAACGTTTTTAGAATATAAACACTTTTCCAGATCAGACACAACAAGGCATAATCTCTGTTTTCATTAATACATACTGAACATTGTCAATTAAATCAGACAGTTCCTTTGCAGGTACTTTCTAAGTTGTCTTTGATTGATGTTTTAATTATACCTATTTCCAATTTTTATAATACTTTGATTGTGTTTGTATATTTCCTTTAAAATGTATCATAAAATGTATCATTCATTATAGAGTTTCAGAGATGCTTTATAAAGAACAAGATTGTTTCCTTAGACGTTGGGTTGCCATATTAAGGTATCTGGACAAGAAGTTGGCTGGGGATCAGGGTCCTGTTCTTGTAGTAGAAGGGGAACCAACTAATCTTAAGCATCCTTCAGGAGCCGTGGTTTTCTTTCCCGCTAAGAAATCCTGTAGCATTTTATGCCCTCCTTACACCTGTGCACCTGCTCTTCCTTCTGCTCTCACTATCATTTTCAGCCACTCCATTTATTAGAGCTAAGTCTGATTTGTGATTTGGGTCAGAGAATAGATATAGTCCCTTGATGATGGTGAGGCTGGGTCTGATACTCCTCAAATATGTTCCCACACCTCTCTTACTTTCTACATCATAGTCATTATCAAAGTGAACTGTAATAAATCAGCTGCTTTTCTGTATGCCCTAAGAAATTGGAGTTTTACTGGATGTGATCTGGTTCATTTGTTCATTTCACATTTAACATGGTTCCTGATATTGCACATTAAACATTTGTTGCATGAAGAAATTGTCATTTAACTCCATAATTTATAAACAGTATGCAGTACCAAAACTCACTCTATTTTATAGAAAGAAATGTCTCATAGATGAGTCTGAAATGAGCACTCTTTTAAAAGATTCTATTATAGCCATAATAGTATTCACTATTTATAGTTATAGTTATTCACTAGTTATAGCCTAACGGTATTCACTAACATCTGTTGTTAGAAACTAAGGAATCAAAGAATTTATATCTGACACACTAATGCCAATTTAACATTGTATTCTTTTAGATCAGAATGGTGGAAGTATAAGATCAGAGTAGAAATTGTTTTTATATTTGCATCTGTATGATATTGTCTTTTATTTTCTCTAATTATTAATGGTACCTACAGCAAAATCTAGAAAGCAAGAATTCACTGGCACTTTAATGATCACATCTCCCCTCTCTTGACCACAATTGATTGGTACAGGGTGCACCTTACAGTCATTTCTTTTGTGTAACTGTGATATGTATTATAATGAGGAAGGCCATATATTTTAGTTTCCCCATGTTGTCTTGGAATGATTATTAATGGTGTTCCATTTTCACTCTCAAAAGTGTCCAATCATAAAATTAGAACTAAAAGAAGGAGGTGAATTATTTTCCCGGTGTTCTATCTACATTTTTCTTTTCTGAGAGCAGAGGAGAGATGTGGATTTAGTGGCAGGGACAGCAGAACACAATAACTTGCTGTCATTAGCAAGAACGTCGGATGCTGTAAGTACTTTCAGAAGAGGCAGGGATGGCAGAAAGGGCTGGCTTTTTGCCTTGGATTTTGCCTGTGTATGAACAGATGTAAAGATAAGTGACCATGGTCTTACACAACACACCTGTGGCATTGTGAACACCCAGGAATGAGTGTGAAGAAGGCTACGTGGAAATAGCATTTATTCAGATCAAGATATGCTTTGTGCCATTCACCATGGGCCAGGTCCTTTGTGTCATTAGCTCATTTAGTTTTCCCTAACAATGCTCTGGGGGTGGATATGATCATGTCAGATTTAGAGATGAAGAAATGGGTGCTTGGTCAGAAAAGACAAATTTCCAGTGACCAATGGCCATACATGTAAGTAAATTAAAGTTTAATGGTTGTTTTTTACTTTGGGTTCTGCATGTGTAAAGAAGATGTGGTATTCTTAGTAAGTTACCGTGTGCAAGGGTATTGTCAAAATTTCTTTTCCCCCAAAGTGTGCTTGACAACAAATGGTGCTAAGCACAAAACTCCAACTTTGGTTCCATTTAGTTTTCTGTCAATTCCCATGGGAATAAGCATTTTCCCCTAAGATATATAGAATGGCCTCTAAAGAGGTACAATAGATATTTCTTGCTCCATACACACACTTTTCAGCCACACTGGAGTTTTCCCCATACCTGGAACCAAACATGTAGTCTTCTGCTACACACATTGTTCTTTCTATTGGAAAGTCTCTTCTTACGCTTTGGTCCATCCAAGCTACTGCTGGCACATGCCTGAATTACTACACCCTAGCAAGATACTCTCAGAAAACAGTAGTCCCTATATCAGACCCTACTCTGACATTGTATTTCTCTTTTGGTATGGTGCATTATACCTTCAATTATTAATAAACTTTGCAACAGCAAAGGAAACATAATTTGTACCAAACTCCACTGTATTGCCAGTACCTGGCACAGACCCTGGCACATGATATATACTCTTCATATATTGGTCAATATTAAAGCATAAAATAATCAGTCTTCACCAATATTCCATTGATTGAATATGGCTTCCAATATTTTTTACTACACCCTTTGGGTCTAAAGTACCAAATACATTTTGTGAAAATTCAATATTTGTTGAGATGTGCATGAAAACAAACAGAAACAAAAATCTTTGGCTCTATTTGTTGAAAAGACTTTGTACTTACTTGAATCCATGAAGATAAAACAAAAAGAAATGCATATGCCTGTTACTATGGAATTAATTTATTTGCAATAAGTTTCACCAAAAGCTTAATTAGCACTCTTTAGAGCAAAGAAATAATGCCTGACATAATTCACCTTTTATCTGGAGCAAAATTAAAAAGAAAAATGTAAGGTGTGAAGACTTGGAGGCATTCAGAATGTATCAATTATTTATATTAACATTCATTATCTGACTAAAAGGCAGGATAAAGGCTTTGGGGAATTGTAGGGTTCATATAATTTCCCTCTAATTATTCTAATTTACTGTAATTAAGACACTAAAATAATCCTGAGAGAAAGTAATAATGCCTTTTAATATCAACTAAGAGGGGGAAAAAGCTATTCTGCATTTTTTAGCTTTATTTACTATAACTTCTCACTGTGACAAACTGATCTTGACTTGTCTTTTTTTTCTTTCTTTCAAATTATAGCTTTTAGAACTCCTAACATAAAACTAGATAAAATCCAACTTGAAATTCGAACATTTGCCCATAGAATGTTTATAAATTCATAAAATCTAACATATTAGTGTTATATATGAACTCTACCAAGATCACAACTTTCAGAAAAAGGGCACCTTTAACATATGCTCTCAGGATTTCAACCGTGGAGGTGAAAAATCACAGATTAGACATGCTCTCTGCAGAAATC
Source organism: Geosciurus inauris (assembly GCA_004024805.1). Lineage (NCBI taxonomy): Eukaryota > Metazoa > Chordata > Mammalia > Rodentia > Sciuridae > Geosciurus > Geosciurus inauris. Next base: position 23,306 of record PVHX01014625.1, on the reverse strand, counting down.
ACTTCCATATGGTAGAAAGGCTTTTTTTTTTTTTTTTTTTTGGTACTGGAGATTGAAGTCAGGGGCACTCGACCACTGAGCCGCATTCCCAGCACTATTTTGTGTTTTTATTTAGAGACAAGATCTCACTGAGTTGCTTAGCGCCTCGCCCTTGCTGAGGCTGGCTTTGAACTCGCGATTCTCCTGCCTCGGCCTCCCTAAGTGCTGGGATTACAGGCTTGCGCCATCGCGCCCGGCTGGCAGAAAGGCTTTGAAAGACACAATCACAAGAAACATGAAGTGTGGTATTTATTCCTTAATAAACTCAGAACTACGGACATAGCCATTTTCCTCTGATAATTATGAACCAATTTCTATTATAGTTGAACTATGGAAAGTCCACACCGTGATTACTAAATGTAGGTTTGCTGGCAGCTCCGGCATCTGCCTCTGGGACTCAGGAGCCTTGCTGGCCGAGACTTCAGGAGACCCAGTCAGTGCAGGAGCCCAGCAGGCATAGGACTGAATTCTGATTATACAAAGATCTTTCAGAGAAAGGGGAATCGAGACATTATGCCAAATTTATGATCTTTTTTACAATTTATGCGGGGGTTGCAGTCCGTCCCAAACCGGCAGGTCAGAGAGGCACCCCCACACACACCTAGCTTAGCAGTGGAAGTTGGGAAGAGTTGGAGCCGACTTGTTGTCTGTTCCCAGGCCTCCGAGGACCATCAGACGCGCCAGGTTGTCCAGTCAGAGCAGGAACCCGTTTATTTGCAGAACAAGCGTTCAACTTCTAGGGCCATTAGGCCAATCAGAGACAATGCACGTAGCCAACAGCTGTTCATGCGACCAGGCAAAGCCCCCTGAATTCTGTCCATGAGCTGATCATGTTCAGGAAACCAACAGTAAACCAATCACATAGTCCCTCCTTCCTCTGTGCCCTTTCCGTTTACATGCAATGGCTAGTCATCATCTTAAGGGCTGGCATAGAGCTAGCTCCCCACAATTTCTACTTATATAAATATTGTTAATTCCTGGCAAATTGGTATAAATTTATCTTTGTAATCTTTCCTTTCCCAAAATACCCAAAGCAATATGGATAGAATGATATTTACCTTTTAAAACTTTCCATTGGGAAAAAAAATCTATGTATAGGATATATATAACATACATCATAGTTTAAAGAATAATAATATATAATTAACACCAATATAAATTCCATCCAGCACTTTCAAAACTCTCCATAGGCTCCTTCAATTCTCTCCTGAGTAATTGTTGTCTAGAATTTTACGTATTCATCTATTTTCTTTTCTTTGATCAGTTCACCAGAAATGTAGGCAGCTCTAAGTAAAGAATGAAGGTGCAATATATATATTTAGTAATTTGCTTTTTTTTCACTCAACATTATGTTTCTGAGATTTACCTTCATTAATTTAATTCATTTCCCTGTAACAATTGTATGGTTGTATGAAATTCCATTGTATGAACTATTCCGTTTCATTACATGCATTTTATTGTATGAATTTAAAACAGCTTATTTGTTCACAGTACTGTCGTTAAATATTTGAGCTGTTTTTGCCTTTCTCTTTTTACAACGATGTAAAAAGTAGGAACATTCCTATTTGCATTCCTGGAGCACATGTGTGAGGGGTTTCCAGGGACTGGAGCTTTCTATAGACAGGGGCAATGGAATTTCTGGGTTGCTAGGTATATGCCTGTTCAAGTTTACCATTTAATTAGCATTGCCTAAAGGTTCTCATTGTTTCGTACACTTTCCAATACCTGGTAAACAATGTCTATTCTAATTTTCCCAATGAACTGAGACTTATCTGAAGAGAGGTAAAGTTGATAGGGGTGTGTGTGTGTGTGTGTGTGTGTGTGTGTGTATAACACACAAATACATTTGTTTGGGATGGATAAAAACTAGTGCTGTGTATAAAAAATAGCTGTTTTTTGTTTGTACTGGGAATTGAACCTGGGGCGCTTTACCACTGAGCCATATCCCCAACCCTTTTCTACAATTTATTTTGAGACAGAGTCTCACTAAGTTGCTGAAGCTGACTTTGAACTTGTGAATCTCCTGTCAGTCTCCTGAGTCACTGGGATTATAGGCGTGTGCCACTACGCCTTGTAAGAAATAGCTGTTATTTTTAAAAAGACAACTATGTCCATGCTAGAATATAAAGGTACTCAGCTTGTGGCATTAAGATGGTCTATAAACATGCTTAGCACTGATTAAACAGAAGAAAAATAATCAATGATACATTATACATTGAGACAGTAAAATCTTCCTACTATTTGTAGGAAGTTCGTCCTTAAATCATAGATATGTGTATGGGAGGGAATCTCGCATCTGCATATCAGAAATATTTTTAATTATAATCTCCTTAATAGAAAATGTATTTCAGCAGATCTATTTGGTTTATTTAGCTACTGAGAAGGAAGTTCATTTATTGGAAAATAGTTATATGTGAGCTAAAGTCCATTAGTTGACGCTTCAGCCTTTACAACATGATGTATGTGTGTGTGTATTTGTATGTATTTTTATATAAGTATAGATGTACATATTTTGTCTAATGAAGGAAAAATACCATGAGTATTACATTATACAGAGTAGATGAAGTATGTAATTTATTTCCCAAATCTGCAACAAGGAAATTGATTAATGCATAGTTTATCAATTGCTAACTTGGCATTCTGAATAATTTCAACATTAGCTCTAAATATCTAGTATAAATCTTCCTATTGTGAGACAGAGGGTATCATTGGCAATTATACTATAAACATAATCTCTATATCCAGATAATTAGGTCAAATATGTGAACATTTTGTTAAGAATAACTGGTAGTATCTATGATCTATGATTGTGTTGTTACATTGAAACTTTAGTTATAATAGAACAAAGTTATAAAATTTTATTATTAAGTATTAATGGTCTTGATTTTGGAGTTTTTGTAAAATATAAATCTATGGAAAAAAATATCTGTGAATATTTTGATCATCAGAATGAATGCTCTCTTTATATATGTATATATATTTAAATAAAATTATATATTTTTAAAAATTTGAGTAGTTAAATAGATACTGGTTTGCATATCTTTTTCTTTTCACTTATGATACGAATATCTCCTTGTATGGAATAGAATGTGCTATGAAACAGAGCTATTTGGATTCTACTCAACTGGAAGAAATAATTGAAATAAAACAAACTTCATTATTGGTTTTTAAAGATACACTCTGAGCTGATGGTGAAGTTTTGATGTATTTATAGGTACTCAAATGTCCAGTCATTGTTTTTTAAATTAGTGCACTTTAATTATCCAGAATAATGGATTTCACTATGGCATATGCGCACAAGTGAATAGCATACTTTGATCATATCCACCCGCATTGCCCTCCTTTCCCCACCCCTTTCCCTTATCCCCTTCCTCTTCTCTAGTAGTCTCCCTGCTACCTTCACATTCTTCCCCACCCCTACTAGATCCCACACATGAGGGAAAACTTACAATGCTTGTCTTTTTGTGTCTGGCTCACTTCACTTAGCATTATGGTCTCTAGTTCTATCCATTTGCCTTCAAAAGATGAGATTTTGTTCTGGCCATTATTTTTAAAAGATAAATTATTTTATACTCTGTTTCTTAAGTGTCCTGAGACTATTGCAACTAATCACCATGAACTGGCTGGCTTACAACAACAGGGATTTATTCCCTGGACAGTTCTGGAGTCCAGAAGTCCAGCCAAGGTGTTGGCAAGACTGTCCCCTGCAGGCTGTACCACTTTCATCTTCAGGTGGTAGTTGTGTTTCTGGACTTCTTTACTTCCAGACATATCACTCCATTCTCTACCTTCAGGGACACATCTTCTCTTCTACCTGTCCAATCCCTTTCTAGTCTGTGGATTTTCATTCTCTTGACATGTAACTACTCCAGGTATATAAATTGAGGAATACTACCAAAGGACAATAATATTTATGTCATATTATTTATTCTCTTTCATTCCTTAAACACATTTAAATACGAGCATAGTTTTCAATTTGAGTATATATTAATTGAACTCTTTATGAGAATATTTTTTAACAGTGAGAAAATCATCTTGTTTTGTAAATCAAGTCTCCCCAGGGACTAATATTGTGCTTTTCCTCTTGACCACTGTCGGGTGTAAAATCTAGCAACAGTGAGCTGAATTTTGGCAAGTCTTACATCAGGAAAAGTGCAGCATTGCAATTGATGTTTGCATTGTTTGAGAGCAGTTTGGTATAATCTATTTAAGCCCATATTTTCCAAATAGCAGGTTGCAATCTACTTAAGATATTGGAATTTCTTTTTTAGACTTGTGTTTTTCTGTAGTTATAATTCTCAATTATTTCTACATTTCAGGCTAGATTCCCAGGGGTCTCTCTCTGTGTGTGGAGGAGCAATGTCATGGAATATTGTTTTTTTCCCAAAATTTTCTGTACATGTAATGAATATCTGTCCTTCCCCCAACTGGTTAAATTTCAAGCATTTAGGAAAATTAAAAATTTTTTCCTCTCACATAGCAAAGGCTTATGCAGGATGCTGGTGGTGAGTTAAAAACCTTGGAGGCAAATGACATTGGGTGATAATAACTGAATGCACCTGCTTCCACTCTGGGGCTGGACTTGACTCAAGATTACTTTATTCCCCTTTCTGGTACTCGCTTTTTTTCTCTGGAGCAGTACAAGATAGATATCACCAATCTTATTTTCCATGGTTCCATACTGAAGAAATCCCTTCTGTTGATTTCTTCCTTCTTCTGTATATTTTTTCTTTTTGATTAATCACTATTAAGATATTAACTTAAGCTACACCTAAATCTCTTTCTTGCCATTAAGCCTGGGACTTCCATCTTGAGGTGACTTCTCCTTAGACATGATCTTCTACCTCAAGAATGGGTTTTAAGTGTTTCTTTCTTAGTTCTCAGAGTACCTCACCTGTAACCCTTTGAAAAAAAATTACATGTATTTGTTTTATAGTAATTACTTTATAAATTTCATAGGAAAAATCACATTTTTACACTTGCTTTTTGTGCTGGAGCCCAAAACCAAGGCCTTTCATATGCTAGACAAGTGCTACCACTGCTCCACATCCAAGAACTGCATTGCCATTTTGCATGACCACGTGCCCTTAACAAGATGACTTACGTTCAGCAGGTACTCAAATTGTAATCTCAAAAGTCTTCATCAGGGAGATATGTGAAGGAAAACAATGGATTGCTAAATATAAACAGAACAAATTAAAAGCAATAATATTTAGAACTTCATCCTTTAAAAAATATTTCCCATATTTCTAGGTTCTCTTTTTGTTATTATTTGAATAAGTGTTCTGCAAAATTAAGATTAAAATTTTAGACTCTGATTTCTACTTTATTTTCATTCAAGTAGGTCAAAATATTTCTAAATTGTGATACTATTTTTTTATTTTTTGTAATTCTAGTTTTTATGGTTGCATAATAACCCATGGAGCAGACTAAATGCCATAATTCACATTAAAACATTTAATTCTATTTTTAGACATTTGAATTGTTAAACTATTCCCAGATTTCACCATTGTAAAGAACAGTGCAATAAATATCTTCATATTGATAGATTTTTATTTTTAAATTATTATTTTGGGATATATAAAATTTTAGGCAATAGAATTATTTTGAAAAAGTGGGAAAGTAGCTGTAAATACAAACTGCTTTTTCAGTCAGAAATTGTATGTGTGTTGGGCCTGGCTGACCTGCTGCAAGCACAAACAGAAGCTGGATGCAAATACACCTCTGAGGGGATCCTCCTAGCTCAACAACATCAACACTGTGTGAAATGTCCCAACGCTTGTGTCCTGAGTGGTTCCTGGGTCTACAGAGGTGACATTTGCTCACTATACCTCTGTCCTGATCATATGAAAAACTACAAAGATGAGAAATCTCTGTAGACTCACCCACTTGTATCTTAAACTAATGACTAAACTTTGTGCCATAGTTTGCTGGTTTGAAAATGAATCCAGGCAAACATAACTTGAATGAGAAAAGGACATCATCTTTCCTACCAGTTCCCACTATGAAGCAGGCTTTATGCCTGGCTCAGCTTAGGGTTTTGTTATGTGGTGACATTAGGATGACAGTGTGGACAGTGTTCAGAGGGAGTCCTGGTGATGCCTGATAGGGTGTATTCAACCACAACTAGCCTTTTTACAAGATCCCTGAGACCGAGAGAGGTTTACAAAGATGTAAAGAGAGGCAATATGTAGCTGGGAATTTGTCTCAAGTCCCAAATTAGAGTTCTGGTAATTCAGACTGGGCCAATGAAGGGCTTCCCTGATCCAATCTTCATAAGAAATCTCAGAGCTATTATTGCAGTCTGAGAGACCGGAAGCACTATTTATTATTACTTAAGCTGGGCATGATTAAAAAACAAAGTAGATGTCTGCCATTATGTCAGACATTTTTTCTCTATTATCTTTCTCTCCCTTTGAAAAACAGAAGTACTAACTATATCAAACTTTAGAAATCAGATAAATTCTGTATGTGTATGTGTGTGTATGTGTGGCATGTATGTGTGTGTGTGTGTATTCAAAATGAATCATGATGGACTTAATGTCAACCCCTTTTCTTAAGAAATTATAGGGCTTTTCTAATTCCAACCTGTAAGATTGTACATTATCCTTTTAAGAGTTTGAAAAATATTCTATTGACAACTGTGTCCATTTCTTCCTTTTATTTCATCAGAGTAATTCTTCAAAATATATTTTCAAAAAGTGGAGTGAATGCTATATTTTCTGAATCTTGACGTGTCTGAATATGCCTTTCTTTTGCCATGTATATGGGTAAAACTTGACTAGGTATATTTTTATCTATAACTTTTTATCCATAACTTTTCAACATTGCTCTATTGCTTTCTTTGTATTAATTTTGCAGATGAGAAATATAAAGACAGCCTAAGTGTCTTCACTTTGTATATATCCTATTTTACTTTTCCTTATGGAAGCTTATAAGATCATTTTGTCATTGTAATTCATAATTATCCCTACGGTACATCTGAATGTTCACCTCTTCTGTCAATTGTTATGGCCTGTATTCAGAGAAGGCCCTTTCAACCTAAAAAGCCAAGCTCAGGCTATTTCCTTCCATTATTTTATTTACTATTGTCTTTCTTTCATATACTTTGTTTCTACTTTGCCTTCTCATTCTGGAAGTAGTCTTAGGTAATGGGAGATATGATCAGGGTTATCTCCTTCCCGGGTGTATGTATGTATATATGTATGTATATGTGTATGTATTTATTTTTGTCATACAGGGTCTTGCACATGCTAGGCAACACTCTGTCACTGAGCGAGGCAAACATCTACCCTCAGCCCACTGAACCAGTTGTTGTTATGGAAGCTTTTTTCTATGTTATCTTAGTGTTTGTTCAACCTCAGATGTGTTCTGAGTTTAGAGCTCTGAGTTCTGGAGTTTTTAAGCCCAGAAAAAATTGAAAAGAATCTCAAACATTCTTTTGAATGTCTGGTTGAGTTACCAGAAATTTCATAGAAGAATTTTTAATGGACTATTTTATTATTTGTGACCTAAAAGGAACCAGTTGCTAAATGTAACAGAAAATTTCCCCCTTTTGGCATCATCAGGTGATTATTACTTCAATCAATAGTACCCAGAGCATAGAGCTTTATGAGGAGTCTCCATGAGATTCACATATTTCTGATCAATAACTTCAATAAGTAAAGCTGCCTCTTTGAGAAATGGTTGCATTTCCTGTCATGATCAGTAGATCATACTGATCCTCTCTATAAATACACATGCTGATCTTCTCTATAAATACAATATTGATTATATATGTATATATTTTTGAGGCCAATTTAAAATCTTCTAGATTAACTTTGATCACTATTTTTCCATTAATACTGAAAAGAAGACATTCTAAACAGTGTCCATGGTAGAAATACACAGATTGTTTCTACACACCCTCAATCAGTAGTTATAAGTACTGTTTATTATCAGACATGCTGAAAGATCTTTTAAAAGTATCAATGCTTGAGTCATAGCCCAGAACAATTAAGCCTCTGAATCTGGAGCCTAGACTTCAGGATCTTTCAAATTAATATGTATCCGAGTTAAGAACCACTCCCATGGTAAAACAGGAAGAGGAATAATTTTACTTTTGTTCATCTGGTTATTATTTTGTCCTATGCATAGAACTGTTATGGTGTCTGTAAATGTAGAAAACAACTGGGGATGAGGAATGAAATTGACCCCACCTTATTGTTACATTGTATGCATGTATGAGCATCCCTCAACTAATAAATATAATGCACCAATAAAAAATTAAAAAGAGAAATTAAAAGAAAGCAATGCTCTGAATCAAACCAATTCCTAAGGTTTGCAGCAGCCATGCAGAGGCACACAGGGCTATATAAATTCATGCAGACAAACAAAGAGCAGTGGCTAGGTATTTGCTTGAATACAAGCTTATCACTCAGGTAAAATGGCACTTTGGAAATTAAAGATTACATTTAGTGTTTATTCACACACAAGGAAGTCTATTCTATGAAACACTGTTATTTCCAGATGATCAACTGTAATTACAAACTCTGCTTTAAGATCATAGTCTGCTCATCCAGAGAATTTCTGTCTGAATTGAGATAACAGCACATAATATGATTTTCTTTGAAAAAGTTCTTATATAACCTCATTTGTCATGGCTATGACAATGACTAATTTTAGAATATGAACATTTCCAGATTGTGTTCAGAAGATTCTTCATGTTAAAGCAATGCATTTTAGAGTTTCCTAAATAAGATAAATTTTAAAATATTTATTTTATAATATTATGCAAAATAGAAAGAACATACTGTGGGCTGGGGATGGGACTCAGTGGTATAGCACTTGTCTGACATCCATGAGGTCCTGGGTTTGATTCTTGGCAATGCAAAGGAAGAAAAAAGGGAACATATTGTAATTCTTCTCTTTACTCCTTCCTTTCCACCCTCTTTTAAAATTTTTATTCCAGAAAGTTTAGATGATAGAAGTAAATGGGAAAACATCACTTTGAAATATGCAAATTGGATGTCTCAAGTATCGCAGTACTGTTTCAATAATTAAAATTGTCAAAAACTGCAAGATTCTGCTAGAGGGCAAGTTTAGGCACAAATCCCTGGATGTGAATTGCCTATGCCACACATAGCATTACCATTACTATAGTGGTCCCACTTAGATATGTTCCAAGACACTAGAGGAAACCTGAAACCTGAAACCATGGACAGTACTAAGCCTTGTTGATATAGTTTTTACCTATACATACACATTTATGGTAAGCATTAATTTATAAATCAGACTCAAAAGTTAACAACAATAGCTAATAATGAAATAGAACAATTAAAGTAATGTACTGTAACAAATGTTATTGAAAGTGGTCTCTTAAAATATCTTGTACTCATTTTTCTTCTTGTGATGATGTCAGATGATATTTTACTTTATTTTTGGTACTGGGGGATTGAACCCAAGGCACTCAGCCACTGAGCTGCATCATAAAACATTAGTCTTATTCTTATTATTTATTTTGATAGAGGATCTTGCTATGTTTCTTAGGACCTCGCTAAGTTGCTGAGGCTGGCCTTGAACTTGTGATTTTCCTGCCTTAGCCTCCCAAACTGATGGGATTACAGGCATTCACCACTGTGCCCAGCCATGTATTTTAAAAGAACGTTTTATGTCTTCTCTTTGGCATATTTGAATCTCCAGCATCACTCCTCTTGTGCTGTGGCTCATTCTGAAGCAAAATAAGGCTTATTATAATACAAGCATTCCAATTCCTCAATAGTTGATCAGATAACTGAGATGGCTACTAAGTGTCTAATGAATGGATAGTATATACATTGTAAATGTGAGTACTCTAGACAAAGGAATGATTTACATCCTTTTGGTGGGATGTAGTGGAACATGGGGAAATTTCAACATGCTACTCAGAATGACATGCAATTTAAAAATTTATGAATGCTTTATTTGTGCAATTGTTTTGGGAGTTTGTTAACTCAGAATTGCTTTTTATTTGTTCTTTTTAGGTATACATGACAGTAGAGTGCATGACTGTAGTATGACATATTATACATACTTGGAGTACAACTTTCCATTCTCGTGTTTGAACATGATATGGAGCTCCACTGGTCCTGTATTCATATATAAACATAGGAAAGTGATGTCTCATTCCTTCTATTGTCTTTCCTATTTCCATCCTCCCTTCCTTCCCTACATTCCTCTTTGTCTAATCCAATGAACTTCTAACACCCCCTGCCCACTTATCGTGTGTCAGCATCCACATCAGAGAGAACATTCAGAATTTTCCATTTAGTATTTTCAGAATATTGGTTGGCACAAGTAACTGAAATGCAAAAACAAGGACGAGGAGGGACTACTGTAGTGCTATTACCACTACCGTTCTTCCTCCTCATCACTACTGTGTCCATTACTACTGATGATGATGATGATGATGATAATTGCAAAAACTTACTTATTACTTGTCAGGCATTATTCTAATCACCTCACATTTATAAACTCTCTTAATCCTTACAGCCACCCTATGTGGATGGTACTATTTTCATCTTTATTTTATAGATGGGGAAATGAAAGCACAGGGAGGTTAATGAATGCAAATGTTGAAAGCTGGAATAAGGATTCAGATCTGAGTGCTTCACTCTATATGCTACATTTAAATTATAGTTAAGTATATAACTAAAGTCTAATTGGAAATATAAAGTAAGATTTAAAGAGCTTAGAATACAGAATGGAAAAATGTGATCCAGATAAGACATTTCAGCCAAAATAAATGAAAAAATGACTGCCCTGGGATGTATGGATTTGAATTTCAAGGAACTAAATCAGATTGCAACTAAATCACATTGTGTGAATTCAATATTAGGACCTAGGAGGCAGGGCGATGAAACGCTTCATTTATTGGACTACTGGATGTAATAAAACAACTGGCTATCAAGGAAACCAATTTTTAACTCTAAAGCTAAATCTTCAGGACTCAATTACAATTATTATATTAGAGAGTAAATTATGTATAAGAGTGTATTTTTTTTTTAACCAAAGTGGAATAAATTCAAGAGTCATGAATGAGATTCTCCCCCAACAATTCTTTCTACTCTCATAAAATTTCTCTATATCTTCTTTTAGAAAAGTTGATCTCACTTTAAGTCTTGTTTTCTCTGCATCTTTGTTGTTGTATATTTATTTATTTAATTTAGAACATATAAAAGGTTATATGATGAATTAATTGATAAAGTTTACTAAAGTTATAAATCAAACATCTGTGTACTCCCTAATAAGTTTAAGGAAAAGAATATTATTGATACAAGGGTCGGGATATATCTGAGTGGGAGGGTACTTGCCTAGCATATGTGAGATCCTGGGTTGGATTCCTAGCCTGAGAAGACACAGAGAAGAATATTACCAATACAGTTGTTATCTCTTTTATGTTTGCTCCTTTACCTCGTTTCTTGTCTTCTCTCAAGTATAAACATTACTTTGAACTTCATGCCCATAATATTCTTGACTGTATGTGTGTGTATTCAGATGCAAATATTTTAGTGTTCGTTTTCCTTATTTTATGAAATTCAGAAAAAAGGTATCATACTATACACATTCTTCTATAAACTTGCCTATTCCAATCAGCCATGTGTTTTCTAAGGTGTTTCCAGGTAGAGGTATAATACCAACTGACTAATTTTCATTCCTGTTTGTTATTCTATTCTTTGAATATGTCAAAATAATTCATTTATTTTCCCTTTTATGATTTTTTTTGCCTTGTTTGTGGTTTTTCTGTGTCACAAATAGAAGGTATTATAAAATTTCTTATACATGGTTTTTGTTGTTATTTAATGGTGTTGGAATTTCTGGGGCTGGAGTCAGTGGATGATAGCAGAGGCACATTTTGCGCTTTACAAGATAACAGCAAATTACTTAACAGAGTCATTGAAACAATGAGCATTACCACAGTAACTAAGAGTTCCCTTAATTCCAAATCCTTACTGATATGTATCATTGTCAGAATATTAATCTGCTCAAAATAAAATCATACCTCACTGTGGTTTTAATTTGCTTACTTAGATATTAATAATATGCTAATTGATCATTTGTGTTTATCCCTCTGTGGAATACCTTTCCTTATCTTTTGCCTCTTTTTCTGTTTCTTTTCCCTATTTTCTAGGAGTTTCATACATGTACTTAGAAATATATTTGACTATTATAAGTGTTCTAGTTTTGCCGGCTTTTTTCTTCTTTTATGTTGAAACTCTGAGAAAAGTTTAATTTATTACAGTTAAAATTATTAATCTTTATGGTTTAGAATTTTATGCCATGTAAATATTTCCAATTACTAACAGTAATACATGTTAGATACTTAAAATGTAGGAAATGAATAAAGGCACAAAGGAAACAGAATAAGACAAAGCAGAGGAAGTAATTATTATAATATAATAATAATATTATATTAATAATTATATACTATTATAATATATTAATAATGTAATTATTATAATAATTTTAATTATTATAACAAATAGGCAGTCTCAGTATATTTTCATGGGTTTACTGATATTTACACTCTTCTTTAAATTCCTCATGTAGGTCTTTGTATTACTTTTATGCTAAACAGTTAGGTTTTTCTATATAATTTATCTGAACTCTATACACTAAAGCTATAGGCCTCTTGTCCGTCAAATTTAAGTCATGTTTCCTTATTTGTTTTGATTCTACGATGGCTTATGATATAAAAATACTTCAACTTTCGGGATTATAAATTTAAGTCTCTAAATCACTCTTGTGATAACTTTTTCAAATTTAGAAAGTCCTATGATGTCCAGGAATCGGTTGAATGTTGTTTGTCCTTTATTTTATACTATATTATACACACACACACACACCTAATGTGACTGGAATTTTCTTGCACTCTATTACTTCACTTGAAATTATGTCTTACAAACATTATTAAACAATCCACAACATCTCCAGAGATTATTTTTTAATCAAGCTCCTGTATATACCATGATCTACTTTAGATATAGCTAATTCATTACATAAGTCTATCAATTTTGATTCTTGAACAAAAACTATAATATTTTATTGGTTGAATTTCACAATGTGTTTTCATATATTTAGTGTCCTTAAATTTAGGATATATAAGTCAAAAATTAGGTTTTCATACGTGTAGCGTCTTAAAAATTGAAACAGAAAAGTTTAGAGGAGCAAAAGAGACTTGTTTCAATGACTTTCTTTATAACTTCATTTCTGCTCCTAATGGTGGTTGCTCAAAATTTATTCCTTGCCAGAACTGTCAACACTCAAAGAAGTCTTCCAGGAATGTATTAAAATACTTCCTGACAGCTCTTAGAATAAAAGGTGTCTCTGGGAGGAGTATCATGGATATGATATGAGAACATTTTGGGGGATAATTGCTATTGGCCTACCTTTCACTGTTGCTCAGAAATAAGTTTTTTAAAACATATATTACTCATTTCTATGCTCAATTTGCCTCAGTGACTATGAATATGAATTTCTTCCAGTAATAAAAATGTCCTGTATTCTGGACCTTATTAATTTGCATTCTCTAGAGAAACAGAACCAACAACACACACACACACACACACACACACACACACACACACCCCAGGAGAGGTTTATTATGAATGAATCAAATTATATGCTTGTTGAGGCTGAGAAGTCAGCAAGCTGGCAATCCAGAAGAGCATAATGTATCTCTATGCTGGGTTTAAAGACCTGAGAACCAAGAAAGCTGATGGAGTAAGTTCTGGTCTGAAAGCTGGCAGTACAGAGACTCAAGAAGAGCCAATGCTTCAGTTTAAGTCTGAAGGCAAGAAAAGACTGATTCTCCAATTCAAATAGGCAGGTAGAGATCCTTCCTGGTAGAGTAAATCTCTTGGTATTATTCAGGCCTTCAACTGATTGGACAAGGCCCACCAACATCAGATAGGGCCATCAGTTTTCTGTTTCATTGATCCAAATGTAAATCTCATTCAAAAACCATTCTCATGTATACACACATAACAATGTTGGACCAAATATCTGGCTATCCCAAGACCCAGTCAAGTTAACACATAAAATTAACCATCGTTAAGGGCTTTATTATTTTCTCATTTTGTACCTATTGCAAGATGACATAAAACCTGATGGATGACTGACTTTCATAGTTTTTTTATATTTCAAATTATCTCCAAGGAAAATTGAAAGTGGAAGTATATTTACAAGATATTTCAAAACCATGAAATTGGTTTGCTGGAGAGAATTTTACAACTGAGCCTTTGTCTGTCCCTGAGTTCTTGGACATTCTGAAGTAAAAGGAAATATAAAGAGCAGCACCGTAGAGCAGCTATAAGCAATAGGACTGTCAAATTTTTTTAAAAAGAGATGATTGGGAAGTGCCAAAGAAGAAATAGGAAAATGAGTGTGTTTCTGCTAGAGCAGTTAACATTTTGAAATCTTATTTCTCCTCAGAGAAGGTGGCATGGCTTCTGTAATTGAAATTGCTCTGAGTGGGGGAATAAAGAGAAGGGAGAAGAAACACAGTATTAAAACCTTTGTCATGCTCAATCCCAAGTGAATGATGTCATAGAGATGGAGCTTAATGTATGATGGGAGAACAGATACTTCAAAAATCTATTACATTTTACATGTGTATGTAAGGAATTGCGTATGTTTTCCCCAAGGAAATTTAATTTAAATACTTGAAATAAAAATTTTTTGGAGAAAGGCAAGTATTATAATTTTAAAATTCATCTCTGATATATCAGTCTAATTAAGAAGGAGAGCCAGATGCCAATTCATTCAACCCTTCTACAATGTTTATTTCCTTCCTCCATGAATGGCATTATTATATGTGCCTAAAACATATCTATGAGATAAAGAGAGAATGGTGAACAGAGAAAAAGAGTGGAAGTGAGGAGTCTAAACATTTAAATATAATTGTTTTCATCACATTGTTAAAGTGATGGTTTGTTGAGGAATAGGAATAAAGAATTAGATCATTTTACTTAAAATAATATATGGTGAAAAGATGGTAGAAGAGGATCTCCACTCATATTTCCCCACAACCATAATAATTTTATGTAAGTACACAGAAAAAATTGCCTTTTTGGGTGCTTTGAGATTCAGGTAGGAGATTGTAAAAACCTGGTGGAGCCTAAGACTGAAGACTATTTGGAGAGGGCAGTTAGGTACCTAGGAGTTAGGTTCATAGACCAAGGTCCCAGCTACAGACATAGAAATAGTGTCACCTCTCTTTGTAGTTGCCTACAGCTCCATTTAATCCTTGTCATGGCGTCCAAACCATCTGAAAAGGGACTCAGGAGGCATCACACCCACTGGACAGTGACCTCAGCCCTGGCCATGAACCCTGAACTGGTCCTGTGGTTCAGTTCTAGGCCCTCTCATAGAGTGCCTTGACCTGCATGGCTAAACCCAAAGAAGCAGCAAGGGGTGATAGAGGATTAAAGATATTAAGAAAAACTGGGATCAGGTGGAACACTGCACTCTGATGGAGAGTGTCTGAAGAGCTGGCTCAGCAAGTTTATTTATATAGGGTCTCATAGTCAAGAAGTTAAAGATTATAGAGGCATTGTTCTTTGTGCATTAGAAAGTTACAGGGCTAGAAACATTCTTGTAGCTATTTCACTGTTACAATGCTTGGGGTTTCCTGTGGTACACAGGAAGCTCATTGTTCAAAGTCTCTATGAAGTGAACAGGCTTGAAGGTTATAGCACTGGTGAGGCATTGCAGTTATCTTACTATGCTCAGAATCCTCTATCCCTGGGAGTTGGTGTCTAAAATCTAGGCCAAGAATTGAATGGCTGTGGTTAGCACAGAACCTCCTTTAGAACAGGGCATCATTATGCAACTGGGCCATCTCAGTTGGCACCCTAGCACCAAGAATATTCCCATGGGGGCATAGCTTCTATCACAGGACAGTTTCAAAACGCATCACTCAGTCACTGCTCTCCACAATCTGGAATCTAAGAGTTATTATGCCCACATAGGGAACTACTGGAAGATATACCCATCTGTGCTTCTGGGGAAGGCTTGCCAAGTTTAGTCTCATAAAGAATCTTAAAATGACCCAATAATTTAACTCTAGCCCCTCTTACTTATGGTCTCTGAGGAGTAGACTTGCCTGCCCAGAGATCTGGAGGAGAACATGTCAATCTCTACCTCTGAAGACAGGCTTGCTGATGTTGGTTCCTGTGAAGATCATGAAGTAGTCCTGTAGCACAGTTCCAGCCCCTCTCAGTTGCAGTCTGTGGTCAGTCTTGCCTTCCCAGAGATCTTCTGGAAAATATATTTATCCATGTCCCCAGAGATAGCTCTGAGACCATTGTCTTGGCTGTGAATTCTAAAGCATCCCCATGAATTAATTCCAGCCCTTCTCAATCATAATATGCTGCCTCATCTGTCTGCCCAGGAACTTACCTACTCAGTGACCCAGTGGGAACCCTCTGGGGAACCTGCAGGATGCCATACCTGTTCATGTACCTGATAACAGGCTGACTGTCTTCAAAATGTGAAGTTGACTCTCATCTCAGTGCCAGTCCAACTGATCAAATTCTCAAGGCAGTCCAATTAACCCAGAGACCAGATAGGGTCAATGCCCATTTGAACTTTTGGCAACAGACCTATCAATCATGGACCTTACTGTGGACCCAGCAGCAGCTACATGGCTTAGTTCCAACTCTATATGATTGTGATCTCAGATGCAATCCCAACAGCTTGGGAAGTCAATAGTAGAAGGTCTTTATCTGCTAAAACTAATCTGTAAAGACTAGAAGAATTATTTTCTCCTTCAAACACAAAAATGCCAATGCAAGTCTTCAAGCATATAGAAAACAACAAACAAACATGATGCCATCTAAGAACACTAATAAAGGTCTACTAACTGACCTCAAAGGAATGGAGGCCCATGAATTTCCTGAAAAGAACTAAAAAGATAAACTTAAGGAATCTCAATGAGATTCAAGGAAACAGATAGAGATCCAAATAAAGTTAGTGGTTTAGTCAGCTTTTGTTTCACTGTGACCAAAAGACCTGACAAGAACAACCTAGAAGAGGGATAGTTTATTTAGGCTCTCAGTTTTAGAGATCTCAGTCCATGGTTGACCAACTCCATACCTCTGGACCCCAAATAACACAGAACATCATGACAGAAAGGTGTGGTAGAGGAAAGTAGCTCAGGACATAGCTACAAGGAAGAAAACAGAACTTTTCTCACCAGCAACAAAATATAAACTCCAAAAGTACACTCCCAGGGACCTCTGTCCTCCAGCTACACCCTACCTGGTAACAGTTAGTGCCCAGTTAATTCATATCAGTGGACTAATGCACTGATCAGGTTAAGGTTCTCATAAACCAATCATTTCACTTCTGAAAAATTTTGCATGGTCTTACACATGAGTCTTTGGGGAACACCTCATATCTAAACCATAACAATTAGTAAATCAATGCATGAAAAAATTGAGAAATTTAATAAAGAAAAAGGGATTATGAAAAAGAACTAAGCTTAAATCCTGGAGCTGAAAAATAGAATGACAGAACTAAAAATTCAATAGATAGCTTCAAAGGTAGATTTGATGTTGCAGAAGAAAGAATGAGAAAACTCAAGAGTGGATAATATAAAATTAGCTAATTTGAGGAACAAAAAGAAAAATGAATGAAAAAGACTGAAGAGAGAAAAGTTACCCATAGGACATCAAAAAACATGCAAATACACACATTATGGAAGGATAAGACAGAGAGAATGAGGGGAAAATTTTATTAAAAGACATACTGGCTGAAAATTTCCCCAATGTTGGGAGAAATACAAAAATCCAGATCTGTAAAGCTTGAAATATTCCAAGTAAGAGCAATGCAAAGAATAGTCTGAGATGCATTGTCAAATTGTCAAAAGCAAAAGACGAGAACAAATCTTGAAAGTTGCAAAAGAGACTAATCACATACAAGGGAACCTTCTGGCAGATATCAGTAAACTTCCAGCAGAAATTTTGTAAGCCATGATTGGGTGGGATATTTTAGCCAGCTTTTTCATCAGTGTGACCAAAAGACACTACAAGAACAATTTTAGAGGAGAACACATTTATTTGGCACTCATGGTTTTAGAAGTCTCAGTCCATAGACGGCAGACTTCATTGATCTGGACATGATGTGAGGCAGACCATCATGGTGGAAGGGTGCAGAGCAAGAAAGATGCTCAGGACATGGAAACAGGAAGGAGAGAGAGAGAAAGAGAGGGAATGCTGTGCTCACCAGGGATAAATATATATACCCCAAAGTCATGGCTTCAGTGACTGACTTACTCCAACCATGTCCTACCTGTCTACAGTCACCACTCAGTTAATCCATATCAGGGGATTGATTATGTTACACTTCTCATGGCCTAATCATTTTGTCTCTGAATGTTCTTGCATTATCTCACACACTAACTATTGGGGAACACCTCATATCTAAACCATAACATGGGGTGACATATTTGAAGTGGTGAAAGGAAAAATAAAACAACTCCAACTGTCAGCCAAGATTATTATACTTGGCAAAAATGTCTTTTCAGAAATGAAAAAGAGATAAAAATCTTTCTAGGCAAATAAAAGCTGAGTGAGTTTACCACCACAAGACCTGCCTTATAAGAAATTCTACAAGGAGTTCTTTGAATTGAAATAAAAGGACACTATGTAACAACATTAAAATATAAAAATCTTATATAAAGGTAAATATATTGTCAAGTTCAGAATAACTCTAATGCTGTGTTAATGATATATAAATCACTTTTATTCTAGTATAAAAGTTAAAAGGTAAAAATGTTAAAGATAACTATAGTTAAAATAATTTGTTAATGGATACATACATAATATACAAAAATGTAAATTGTTATGTCAGAACTATGGTCTGAATGTAATGTGTGCTCCAAATTCATATGATGAAACCTAATCACCAAGATAATAGTATTATAAGGTGGGCCTTCTGGAGATGATTAAGTCTTCAGGGCTTTGACCTCATGAATAATGTGAATGCTCTTATAAAAGAGACCCAGAGAGCTGCCTGGGTCACTTCTGCCATCTAAGTGCATAGCTAGAAGGCACTTTTCATGAAGATCAGGCCCCTAACAGATACTGAGTATTCTGATTACTTGATCTTGGATTTCTTAGACGCCAGAACTGTGAGCAATAAATTCATGTTGTTTGTAAATTAACCAGTCTAAAGTAACTTATTATAGCATCCTGAATGGACTAAAACAGAGGTGGGGATCAGAGAATAAAAGAATAGAGGTTTTATATATAATTGAAGTTAAGTTGTTATCAGCTTAAAATAGCTTCTTAAGATGTTTATGTAAGTCCCATGATAGCACCAAGATACACAATAGATAAAAAGAAACAAATCAAATCAAACCACTACAAAAAACTAAGAGATAACAAATGGAGAGAATAAAGGAAAAATGAAGATATAAAAGTACTATAGGACCATTAGAAAACCACTAACAAAATGGCAATGGCAATGGTTAGCCTTTACCCATCAATGAATTACTCTGAATGTCAGTACATGAAGCTCTCTAAGCAAAAGACACAAGAGTAGATAATAGATAAAAAGTGATTTAACAATATACTGCCTACAAGAGATTCATTTCATTTTTAAGGACACACATAGGATAAAAGTGAAGGGATGGAATAACGTATTTCATGCAGATGGTAACTGAAAGAGAACAGAGGCAGCAATACTTATGTCTTAAAAAAGACTTTCAGTCAAAAGCTGTTACAAGAAAAAAAGAAGAGCACTATATAATGATGAAGGGAACAATTAATCAAGAGGATACAACAATTGTATATATCTGTGTACCTAATATTGGGGCACCCAAGTATATAAAGCAAAGAATAACAGAGTTAAAGGGATAGATAGACATCAATACAACAACAGTAAGAAAATGAATATCCCATAAATGTTAAGACATAAATGTAAGACCCAAAGCTGTAAAATTCTTAGAAGGAAGCCTAAGGAAAAGACTCTGATGTTGGCCTTGACAGTGATTCTTTTGGATATCACACCACTAGGACAGTTAACAAATTCAGCAAGAAACAAGAGGAACTACATACACTAAAAACCTTCTGCACAGCAAATGAAACAATCAACAAATGAAAGGAAAGCTATAGGATAGAAGAAAATATTTGCAAACATAAGTGATAAGTGGTAGATTCCAAAATATTTAAGTGACATATAACACCATAGCAAAAAATCCCAATCCAATTAAAAATGGGAAAAAGATCTAAATATGTAATTTTCCTACATATGAATGTTTAACAGGTTTATGAAAAGAGTGCTCAACAGAAAAATTATCAGAAAAAATTGCAAATCAAAATCACAGTGAGACATCATCTCATACCTGTTAGGGAGCCTATCAAGTATTGGTGAGGCTGTGGAGGAAAAGGAGTCCTGTGCACTACTGTTTGGAATGTAAATGGTACAGCCATTATGGGAAATAATACGGAGTTTCCTTAGAAAACTGAAAATAGAACTATCGTCTGATCTAGTAATCCCATTCCTGGGTATATAACCAAAGGAAATGAAATTAGTGTCACGGAGAACTATCTTCACTCCCACATTTATTGCAGCATTATTCACAAAAACCAAGATATGGATACAAATTAAGTGTCCATCAACAGATGCATGGATAAAGAAAGTACAGTCTATTGTATGTAGAATGGAATAATATTAAGCCATAAGAGAAAGAAATCCTGACATTTGCAACAACATGGAAAAACCTGTAGGATATTCTATTCAGTGAAATGAGTCAGACACAGGAAGACAAACACTGCAAGAACTCATTTGTATGTAGAACCCCCAAATTTTGAAGTCACGGAAGCAAAGAATAGAAAAGTGGTTTCCAGGGCCTGAGCATAGGGAAAATGGGAAGATGTTGTTCAAAGGGTTCAAACTTTCAGGTAAAAGATGAATAAGTTATGGGGATATAATGGATAGCATTATTGTAGTTAATACTACTATATTGATTTCTTAAAATTTGATAACAGAATAGATTTGAAATATCCTCATCCATTCCATTTGTAACTATAGATTGTGTTGAATAATACTAATTAATTTTATTGCATTATGGTCATTTTACAATGTATATCAAATCATTACATCATACACTTTGAACATATGTATTTTAAATTTGTCAATTATGCCTCATGAGGGCTGGAAAAAGTACACTGGAAAAGAACTAAAAAATATGATGTGGTAGGTATATATTTATTACTTACTATATATTTGTTACTGTGCTGGGTATCAGGACAACCAATGGTGAATAAGGAACTACGTTTTTGACATTATGGAGCATAAATAGTAACTCTATGAAACTGTGTGTTGGTTTAATGCATGCTGTGATCCTAATTGAATACTATCTATCTTTTGCTTTTATCATAATAAGAATATTGAAAACATTTGGATTTTCTTGGAACTCTTTAGACATACACATGCAGGAATCCAGCATTTAGTGAGCAATATCTAGTTTCTATGAGATACTTTAGGAGAATTTTTTATTTGATTTATGTTATAGTAAATACTCATGCATATTAGTAATATCCAAGTCCCACAATTCTCCATTTGTCTTTGTTTGATGTATTTTGGGTCAGATAGAACATTTTCACGTACTCTTACTGGTGCATTTCCAGAAGATTTTCTTAGTTGCTCAATTTATTCCACTCAATCATTCACTAATTCATTGGCTCAGGACAGATTAATTGATTAGATATGGGCAATTAAATATGTAGATGTGCTACATATGTAGTTGCCCAGTAGGAGCTTCAAAATTAGGAATAAAATATGAATGAGACATAAACCTAGTCTTATGAACTTTATTGACCAGTTATATATTGAAAAGTGGGAGGTAAGTACTCAAAACATAATTATGATAAAAGTATTACTCAGAAAAGAAGACTATAAAGGTCTATGGGAAAGACTATTTCTGTTCATTTCCACCTCAGTGAAGGGGGTAATTGACATAATCTCTGAATACAAATTACTATTTAGGTAAATAGAATTGGAGTTGGGAGAGAGCACTCCAGGTATAGAAAACAATAAAAACAAACAAAAACTCCCAGTATAATATGCGAAGTGGTATTCACTTTTGTAATGCATGGGATTTTTATTGATGCAAGTTAGAAATATGACTGGAGACTCACATGAAGACCTTAAAAATATTTCAAAAATTTTTGATTGGTGGCTTTAAGTAGGGATTGGGAAGCTATTAAATATTTTTGAACAGCAGAACCATTAGTCTGAACTACTGAAGGGATATTGCTGACATTTTGGGGAATACAAGAGATGTGCATATGAGAGAAACTGTGTACGTGTTAAGAAACCCATTCTGATGAGTCTTCCCTGGGGTGTTTTATGCAGGCAGTGGAAATACAGCACCAGAACTCGCAAGAGAGGTGAGAGCTGTGGTGGTTGCTCTAAGAGTCACTTCCATGGGTGTTGGTGCTGAAATCACGCAACTGGATGAAATTTCCAAGGAAAAACGTGAGTTTATATATCTAAAAGATCATAGTGTCTAGGGTTTAACACTGAGGCTGAAGGGGAACAAAATAATGATCTAAAATTAGAAGATGACAAAAAGAAAGACAAAACCCTGGAAGCAGAGTAGTAATGGCAGTGTGAGAAAGAGAAAAAGAAAAGTAGAGAAGTAGCCCTGAGAAGTCGAGGAAGGGGGATGAAGTGATGGAATGGGAGAGAGCACTGTCAAATGCATCCAAATGATCCCAGTGGAGCAGCACCAAGGGAATATGGATATATGAACCCATGGAAGGTGAGCATTTTTACAAATGGTACATGTAAATCATGCCTTTTCACTGTGAATTATATACAAACTCTTAAGGCACAGACATCAAAATATGTTACTCTTCAAGTGCACGATCCATATGGCAATCATAAAAAGAAGAGTGGCCGATGGTGTGGAAATGCCATGTTTCTTTACCTCTGCTCTTGTGTCATGTTGTAATCTTAAACTTTCTTCTGAGATATGTGCTTTGTATGGTTGAATGAAGTACTTAGGATAAATTCCCAAAGACTTGACAGGAAAAAAGAAAGGGACCATGCTTTATGTGTCTTGGATGTGAGTGTGAGTATAGGGGTGGGTGATGTGTTTCATTGGCCTGGACATGGTCCTCCATTTTCATTCTCTTGTATTTTTTCTTTTTTTCCTATTAGTTTCACTTATATTTATTGGTTCTTTTAAAATTATACATAACAAGAGGATTCATTTTGACATCATTATAAAAGCA